>JASTWL010001136.1:0-51953 GCA_035220575.1 Temnothorax rugatulus
TAATAATGTTCGCTCTTACACTACCAAGTTGTTAGAAACATCCAAAACTCCCAAGCTCCCCTAGCTTGACGACCAATTTCAAATTTAACGTCCTCCTCCGAAAGATATCCCAGTTTCTCCGCACGAGCCCTACTCATGCGGGGGGTGCAGTTTGGAATATTAATTGTTGGACTAATTTTTGTGTGTGTGTGTCTTTATTGTTTAAAAAAATGGAAGCAATGCCCTACAGAAAATAATCAAAATGGAAACTGAATATTTTGCGTATTAATTTTCTTCCAGCTAGACGAAAATTTTCGAGAGAGACATAACAAATCTTAATAATGTTCGCTTTTACACTACCAAGTTGTTAGAAACATCCAAAACTCCCAAGCTCCCCTAGCTTGACGACCAATTTCAAATTTAACGTCTCCTCCGAAAGATATCCCAGTTTCTCCGCACGAGCCCTACTCGTGCGGGGGGTGCAGTTTGGAATATAAAAATCATGTGATCAGGTGGACTCGAACCCGGTTCCTCGGGGTTACGAGTCTGGCTGTTTACCACAAGACCATACTGCCACCCCTAGTCAGATAACGAATCTCGACAGAATCAACAGTACACGATCGATTAGTTATATTCGCTATGGAAATCATCACAGAAAAATCGAGACAGAATAATTTATTCCCAGTGAAATTGAACACCGATTGTCCAAAATGGAAACTGAATATTAGCGTACACAGTAAAAAATGTTGTGTTAAATTTAACACATTTCACATGTCCCAAATCATCCACTCAAATTTTCGTGTTAATTTAACATAAAGCAAATATATAAAAAAATAACAAACATAATATGTAAAAAATTAACATAAAAATTTAACATTTAGACGCTATCAGAAATCAAAGTTTATTTTAAATTGACATCTCTATAATGTTAAATGAAATTAAGATAAAATGTTATTTTAAATAGCCTGGTCTCCCCTACGTTTAAAAAAACATTATTTATGTATAGATTTGATATAATAGCTGTAATAAAATTGCAGTATTAAAAGTCATGTGAAAGGGAAAGGGCCCCATCCCCGCCCTTTCCTGTGAGGCACAACCAAATATTTGCCCCTCCATACCATTTATCCTGTAAAAAAAGAACTGAATTAGGGATGAGAACGGCCTCACCCCGTCGTTCTCTGTGAAGCACATCCAAGTTTATTACTGCTTCTCCAAGCAAAAAAAAAACACAAAATACAAAAAAAAAAACATATCGCTAACAACAGTCTGGTGGACTGCTAAAAAGGACTATCTCATCACTGTCATTGTCGTATAGATCTGGAATTATATTATTTATTAACAGAAATAATAATGTTTATTTATTTGTCATTTAAGGCTCTTGGTCCCTGTCATGATGTAAAAAGATAGGTGTAGCATTTCCAAAGATGCGCAGTCGTCAATTTTCTTTCACCAATCAAAAATTTATGCAAAAAGGAACATGGCTTCTCCCCTAATTTATGAAATCTTCATGATGTAATTTCTCAAATTGACCTTTTTTTATGTTATATATTGTATTTTGTTTGCGAAGAAACTATATATGCCAACGTGTCAATTCCGGGCAAAAATTTGATTGGTTATCCTATTCTTCGGCCATTATTATGCGCAATGCTATACCTGTCTTCTTATCGTGGTCCCTGCTACAACTGTCCTTGATTATGTAATGACATCAGTACGGGGATTCTCTGACTCCTTAACGACAGTTTCGGTATCGCAGCGCAGCTTTTTTACATCATACATAATACCTGCGCAACGATACCGAAACTGTCGTTAAGGAGTTAGAGAATCCCCGTACAGGGTACCTATTCTTGAAATCGTTCGTTATGAAACGAATTTGTTTATGAACGAAAAGCTGCGTTAACTGGGTTCCCATTGGCGCTCAACTAGGAAATTCCCACCTTTTTGTTCATAAACGAATACGTTTCATAACGAACGATTTCAAGAATAGGTACCCAAAAGCGAGAAATAACACGTTGAAAATCCTTGCATGGTATTTCCAAATAAAATTTCCAAATAATTTAAGATTGTGAGAGTATTAAATTGCATTTGTTATGCCTCTGATGATGGCTCAATGTGGAGCTGAAACGCTCGGACGAAGATGTTAACCCGTTCACTTGAAGTGTACAGTATACTGATTAAGAAGAATTAAATAAATTTTGATTAATCACGCACAAATAACCGCGTTGATTCTCATGGCCTGATCTAATTTTATTTTGAACATTATCGAGAGTCTTAATTATTTGATTTGTATATATTATATATAGTTGTTATTACTTTTTAATTATATACATATTTTGTATTATAATATATATAATATGAAAATTTTGTTTTGTACTTGTTATGTATATATGAATTATTATATAATGTGTTTAAATAAATAAATTCTGTATAATTTAATTACAAATTGAAATAATGTTTTTTTAAACGTATAACCTTTATAAATAGATATATAATGGGATGGGGAAAAAGCCGGTACGATAATGCATTCTCGTTCTTGTACACTATTAGTACCGTGAGAGTACAGCATACGATCATAACCCTACATCAAGCGCACAGTAGCGCTACGGTAGCCGTACTGCGTACCAAATACGACTGGTAACGTACGTCTACGGTCCGCACGTACGTGGTAGCTACAGTACCGATACGCAAAGTACGACGTACGTTCACCGTACCAGTACTGTGGAAGTATCTTGTTGTATCTGTGGTGTATCTGTGAAAGGATTTTTAGAAATTCCACCCCTAAGGGGGTGAAAAGGGGTAAAATGTGTTTTCACGACTGTCCTGACTGACTGACTGACTGACTCATCAACGCTCAGCCCAAACCCTTGAACCTAGAGACTTGAAATTTGGAGGGTGTATTCTTCTCATGACGTAAGTATCCACTAAGAAAGGATTTTTAGAAATTCCACCCTTAAGGGGGTGAAAAGGGGTAAAATGTATTTTCACAACTTTCTCAATATCTCTTGAGCCCGATGAGATATCGACTTGGTTTTTGCTAGAGACCCTCTAATCAGAGTCTGGACATCAGAAGGTTAAGTTAGGTTGTCCGACATTTTTCTGCAAAATCCTGAGAGAGAGAGATATGTGCTACCTCACTCTCTCTTAGTTAATGCCTCCTAACCTGCTTATACTGCGCGTACTGGGTCAAGTAGAGTAAATTGTAATAATGGGTGGATGTGCCGCAGAATTTTGTAACAATAGCTCTGCAAAGGGCTATATCATGAAGATATTCCCAAGAGATAAGCATCGTCGAGAGCAATGGGTTAAAAATATGAATCGTCCAAATTGGACGCCAACAAATAGTTCTTACTTGTGCGAGGTAAATTATTTTTTTATTCATTTAATTTATAATAGTTTATTTAAATATTTTATCATTTAATTAAAAAATATATAAAGAAATAGTATATACCATTAAATTAATATTTTTATAAAAAAGGAAAGCCATAAAACACAGGTTATGTATATATAAAAGTACATGAAATCAAGTTACATTACTTTTAATTTAAATACTTTAACATTAACATTAATCTTGCTATTCTTCTATTGCTTTCTTGTTTTCTATGAATGAGAAGCATGGTTTTTTATTAAAATATAATCTTGTTTTCTATGAATGAGAAGCATGGTTTTGTATTAAAATATAATATTGTTTTCTATGAATGAGAAGCATGTTTTTGTACTTTAATATAATCTGTTTATTTTTATTGGCATGTTAAACTAAAATATTAAACATTATTTATAAAATAAAGTTCTTTATTCTTTGATAGTTATATTTTATTAACCTCTTTTTATAGGTGCATTTTGCTCCTGAAATGTGGGAGCCGAACAGAATTGATAATAAAAGAAAATTGAAACCACACGCTGTACCAACCATTTTCGGTTTTTTTATAACAAAAAGAGTATCCTTTCAAGAACCTATACATAGAGAGAACTTACAGAAACCTACAGAAAACCTAGTAGAGAGAGAGCATATTATTCATGATGTTCAAAATCAAGATCAAAGTGAACAAGAAGTAGGTGTGAGATAATGAAATGTAATAATAAAAAATGACATATATATTTTAATTTTTCTTAATGTATAATTCAATTTATTTTAGATTACTACAAATGAATCTCTCAATGCATCTACAAGCAATACAGTTTGTGAAAATAAAATTTTTGAAGAGAAAGAAATTGAAAATCATAAGTGTTGTAAAATTAATAAAAAAACTCTACAAAACTTAATTTATTTACGTAAACAAAATAAGATTTTGAGAAATACGAATCAAAAATTAAAAAATATGATTAATAATAATAAGTATAGGCAAATGTTAAAGGAGATGCTAACTAATGATCAAATTCGGACTCTATATACCAAAAAGCGTATCAAAAATTGGTCAAATGAGACCATTCAACGTGCTCTTAAATTACAATTTACTTGTGGAACCACCGGTTATGAAGAGCTTATCCTACAAGGAATGCCATTACCATCTTTGCGTACATTACGACGAAAGTTAGAAAACTTAAAATTTGAAAGTGGCATCTCAAATGAAATGTTTGACTTTTTAAAATTGAAAGCGTCTCATTTACAAGATAATGACAAAGAGTGCGGATTAGTTATGGATGAAATGAGCATAACACCGAAAAATATTTACGACTCATCAACAAAAACAATGCTTGGAAACATAACATATCCAAATCAGAAAGGTACAGCAACGCATGCTTTAACATTTATGATTGTAGGTACAGCTCGTCGATGGAAGCATGTTGTAGGTTACTATTTTACTGGTGATTCATTTGATGGAGAAATTTTAAAAGATATCATTTTTCAGATCATAAATAAAGCTGAGAATATTGGTTTACATATTAATTATGTAACCTGCGACATGGGTCCTGGAAATCAGAGACTATGGAAAGCTTGTGGAATAAACGTAGGGCGATATTCTGATCTAAGAAATTATATACCACATCCATCTATTTCTAGTAGATTTTTATATTTTATTGCGGATATTGCACATCTGTTGAAAAATTTAAAACAAGCATTAATTAACAACAAATTTTTTATCTTGCCCCAAGAATTTGTAATAAAATATAACTTGCCATCGAACAGGGTTGAAATTGCACATTTTAATGATTTACTTGAATCTCAAAAAGATTCAGAATTACTTTTAACGCCAAGATTATGTATAGATGATATTAAAAGTACTAATACTTTTAGTAAAATGCGGGTGAATAAAGCAAGAAACGTGTTTTCAACAGATGTCAGTAGTTCATTAGAATTTCTGGCAGATGAAAATTCTAAGCCAGAATTTCTTGCTACTGCTTGGTTTGTCAAAACTATCTCTAGATGGTTCTCGTTAATGACTTCAAGAAATTGTAATAAAGCATTAGGTTTAAAAAATGAAGAAATATACAATGATAACATTAAATTTTTATACGAAGTTATTGATCTCTTTAATAACATAAAAATCGGTCAGAAAGAAACATTTAAACCTGTTCAAAGAGGAATTATATTATCCACGACATCAATCATTAATCTTGTAGAATATCTTTTAAAAGATCGTAATTTTAAATTTGTGTTAACTGGACGTCTGACACAGGATTGTATGGAAAACCTATTTTCAGTTATACGTCAAAAAAATGTAATTCCAAATTGTTTACAGTTTAAAAACAATTTGAAACTAATTGCTATATCAATGTATATGAGACCAATAGTAGCAGGAAATTATGATTATGATGAAAATGAAGACGAATATATTTCTGACATTTTAGAATACTTATCAAAAAGTGGTAAAAAGGATAATGTATCAGCTGATATTTCCTTTACTTCTAATGCTTCAGCTACAATTACAAATGACATTCCCCCTTTTAATAACAATACAGTAATAGAATTAAATAGCAAAGAAAAGAACAGTTTATATAGCATAGCAGGATACTGTTTAAAGTCCGTTGAGAAAACATGTACTACATGTTGTAATTGCATACAATCTGTTGGGTCAAAAAAATCATTAAAATTGGAATTTTCTAGATTTGTGACACTTAAATGTTATAAGAAAAATACGTTATACTTCATTAATAAACCAACATTTGAGGTATTCTTAAAATTAGAAAATATATACAGACATTATAGTCCCTATTTTAACATCATGCAGAGAGTAAATTTAAATGAATTTTTACTTGATAAATTTAATTCTGTTCCAGCAGATCATATTCTTAATAATTGTCATAATTTGCGTCAAAAATTATTTAAAAAATTTGCTACCTTAAGACTAAAATTTAAAAACAAACGAAATGTATTAGCTAATCGTAAATATTATGATAGCAAATCGATGATGATGCATCATTCTTTAAAATAAAATAATGTAATACTTTTTACATGTATAACATAAGTATTAATATATACAATAAATATTTTTTATATGCTGTTTATATATATATATGTTATTTATTCCCTATTTTCTTATTACTTTTTTACTATATTTTCTTTAAATATTAATTTATTACTGTTAATTACTATCAAAGTTTCTACTTTCAACTCATTCACTCTCTCTTTTTCTCTCTCTCTCTCTTTCTCTCGTAATATTTTAAAACGTTTTAAATTAAAATTTCAATGTATTTTTATTAATAATTAATAAGTTTTTATATTTCATAGCAATAGAGATTTCATAAAACCGGCGCGAATTGCAGAAAAATGGCGGACCAATCAGAGCGTGCTCCCTGATGTCTAGACTCTGATTAGAGGGTCTCTAGTTTTTGCTTACGAAAGTTATCCATATAAGTGCTTAAAAACATAATTCAGCAAAAAGGGGGTGAAAAGGGGTAAAATGTGTTTTCACGACTGTGACTGATTGACTGACTCATCAATGCCCAGCCCAAACCCTTGAATCTAGAAACATGAAATTTGGAGAGTGTATTCTTTTTTTTTTTTTTTTTTTTATTCAGATAAAAAAGTACCATGGGGGGAGCCCATATGGTATACATACATGAAGTATAACTAGTTGTATCGCAGCTACATAAATTAAGGCCATTTACATGAACGCCTCAATAGAGACGTCCCAATCGCATTTCACATTTTACTTAGAGTGTACCATCTATTACTATGAATGTTTCACAAGGGAATGTCGCCCCACAGGGGATGAGACATTCGCGCAACCGCGCGCAACGGCCCCTATAATAGATGGAGGGAAGTACCCTCCTTGTTTACATACTAGCACAGCCCGCAACTATTACCTAATATCCAGAATTTAGAAACTTTGTACACTTGAGACTAAAGTATATCCAATTATAAAATCTAAAAGTTAAAGGTTATAATTACGAATTACAAATATGAAAATTTTAAAATTGAGAAAAAACGCAAGAAAGAAAACACCTAAGGATACTTTCAGATTTTATAATTAGAGGAATTTTAAAAAGGCCTTCTTGATTGAAGGCACAAAATAAAATAATTCTATTCTTACTTACGAGTTACAAGCTTAAGTAAACGACTGACTGTTTGACCAATTGTACCTTAGTAAAAGTTAAGCAGAGCACACCTCGACAGCGCATAACTAACGGACCACCGACTGGCTATGAGTTACCCATCAAACTGTAAAAAATTGAGGATCTATATTAAATGAAAATCGGCAATGAGCACACAAACTCCTCCAGGATGAATGCCACCTCCGGTGATGGGATTTGAAGTAAAAATTCCAATGAAAAGGGGCCGTAACCAAACAGTTTGGATAGGGCCTTTACCAAAATCTCGCGTTGTTCGTCATATCGGAAGCAAGACCAGAAAACGTGCTCTGGGGTCTCCCGTTCCCCACAATACGGACAATCCGGGGAGTCCACGATGAGAAACCTAAACAAGCTATCCCGAAGAGATGTATGACCGCATCTCAGCCGATTGATAGTTGTGAATGCTCTTCTTTTCATAATCACACCATCAAACCATGCATCCCTATAATTGAAGTTATCTTGGTCGTAAAATATTGTGAAAAATCTGGACCCTCTGAAGATCCTTTCCCCATAACCCCACTCGATTGATTCTTTGAGGGTTTTATTTTTCCATACCCGTTTTAACTCTTTATGAGGGATTTCATTAAACTCACCTCGGGGGTCGTCACAGGCCGCTTTGGCAACCCTATCTGCCAGCTCGTTTCCTTTTATACCTCTATGCGAGGGGATCCATACTAAGTTTATACTCCAATTCTTCCTCTTAAACTCCACCAGAAGATTTCTTATTTCTAAAATCAAAAAAGAGTCGCGGGAGGGTTTAAAGCTAGAAGAGATAGCAAGTAGGTTAGACAACGAATCGGAAAAAATAAAGGCTTCGGACCACCCTTGCTCCTCACAGATCTGAAGAGCTTTTAAGATGGCCATTGATTCCACTGTAAAGGAGGACAAGAAACCAAAAGAGGACGACCTGAAGAGTATGGTATCGGGGTCTAAAACAACGGAGAAACCTGCAGAGTCCACGCCCTCCCCCTTAATAGATCCATCTGTGAATATAGCCCTACTCGATACCAGGGCATGGCCGAATAACTCGTTAAACTTGTCGGATGGAGAAGAGTCCCTTTTAATTATATATCCAGAAACCACATCCACCTCCAGATGAGAGAAAAGAGCTTCGAAATTTCTAGGATAGCAAATCGGGTATTCTCTTTGAGGAACATAATTAACATATTCCTGGAAGGAGGACAATGCCTCAGAAAAGGGGTCGCTCATACGTTTTCCACGTAAGATGGGACGAATGTCATTTAGGTATGTTAATTTTCCAATGAGAGGGTGTGATGCATTGGACCAAACTCTAAAAAGGAATCCCAAAGCTAAGTATTTAAGCCTGCAATAGAGAGAGGGTTCTCGAAGTTCCGCCAGCATAACATTAAGGGGAGTGGATCCCCTATAGCCCATAACGAGTCTAATCGCCCTCATCTGAATCCGGTCCAACTTTGTGGACAAGTCCCTAGAAACAGAGTTCATAAGAAACCCCGCGTATTCCAGTCTAGAACGGACCATAGCCCTATATACTTTTCTCAGTACCCACGGATCCGAGCCCCACCACTTCCTGCCTAAGCATTTAAGAGTTCTAATAGAATTGGCACATTTTTTTTCTAACTTCATGATGTGAAATTTCCAATTTAAACTCCTATGAAAAGTGACTCCCAAAAAGGATATTACCTCAGAAGGGTAAATTACTATGCCCGAAACATTCAGAGGGGAATTAATTTTCACTCTGGTCTTATTGAAAATGCAGAATTGAGTCTTTAACGGAGATAGTTCCAATCCAATTTCTTTTAATCCCCTATCAATATGTCTGATGGCGCGTTCCAGATTTTTGATACCCTCTGCCACCGATGGGGAGAGTGAGTAAAGGACAATATCGTCCGCATATTGAAGCATGTGCACATCATTTTGTACCAAATTTTCTATATGACCAACGTATATAGCGTATAATATTGGGCTCATGACGCTGCCCTGCGGAAGACCCCGATAGGCAAATCTTTTTTCATCCACTTCATGGAAACGGCACGAAACCTTCCTAAAAGAGACCAAATTATAAATAAATGTCCTAACAAGGGGGGGAAGGCCTAGTGAAGCCAACTTATCATCAAGGACATCCGGGAGAACGGAATCATAAGCCGACTTTACATCCAGAAACGCAGCAGGAATCGACCTCTTCTCCTCAAACCCTATCAAAATATCAGTGTATAAGATTGTCAAATTATCAAGACAGCTTCTTTGTCTCCTAAACCCATACTGCGACTCCGGGATAAGCTTATTAACTTCTAGCCACCAGAGAAGTCTATTAGTCACCAGCCTTTCCATGACCTTGCACAGACACGATGAGAGTGATATAGGTCTGAACTTATTATTGGAACCTTGCTTCGGGATAAAAAAGACCAGATAGTCCCTCCATTCCTCTGGAAAGCTACCTTCTTCGTACAGGAGATTATAGATTTTAAGAAGAAAGGACCTGCCTAAAGGGGAAAACTTCTTAATAACCCTGTAGTCAATACCATCCAATCCAGGACTAGACCCAATATTCACTGATTCCAAAGCCCAATCAAGTTCTTCAGGAAGAAAGGGTAAATCCATAAAGGGGTCACTCCTCGGCGGATTAAGAGAATTGGTGGGAGGGGGCGGGGGAACCCATGGGGGGAAAAGGTCTTCAATTTGATTACGGACACTTTCAATCTTCTCAACTGGAACAGCTTTACCCGTCTCAGTTCGGTTCCATCTAGAATCAAATCTCTTCATAGTGTCCCACACTATTTTGGGGTTTGTGTCCCTACTAAGAGATTCAGCAAATTTCTTAAAACCTTCAAGCTTAATCCTCTTTAAGCCCCTCCTTGTCACAGTGCATTGATTCCTGTAAGATTCGTAATCCGCAGCCCTACCTGTTTCCCGAAAAGTTTGTAATTTTTTTTTTCTCTCGGCTACTAGACCGTCACACTCCTCGGTCCACCAAATGCATGGAGGATGAGGGGGAGAAGGAGGAGGGTTACGAGGATCTCCCGGGGAAGCCTCCACCAAGGCCTTCTCCACAATCGCCAGAAACGATGAATATAAAACTGTAGGACTAGGTTGTTCTGATGACATTAAGAGTCTAAGATCCCTATCCATAGCTGAGCTAAAAAGATTCCAATCCGTGTACTTACTATATAGTCTAGTTCGCATACGTGTGGAAAATGAAGGGTCCTTGTTCAATGAAGACGTAATTAAAACCGGGACATGGTCCGATCCCCAGGTATCATTCAAGGTCTGACATCTAAGTCTGGGAGCGATGGAAGCATGGCAAAACGCCAAATCTATGACTGAGGGGCCACACGAGGCGTTGCCTAGAAAGGACGGGGCACCATCACTTATAAGAACGAGTTCTGTATCCTCGATTGCCGACGACAATGATCTACCCGACTGGCAGAGGAAAGAGGATCCCCACGCCGGACTATGCGAGTTAAAGTCACCTACAAATATACACCTATTAGTTCCAGCACCACTAGGGTTATCAAATTGGTTAAAAAATCTTATCCATTCATTTTCAGAAATTTGGCCACTCTGTGGGGGCTTATAACAAGATATTATAAAAAGATTTATATCAGAGAAAAAAATTTCAATCGCACAGGCCTCTATTTTACCCGCACAGTCATCCACAACGGAAACCTCTCTGTATTTCATAGAGTGGCTGATCAGAATAGCCACCCCTCCTCCTCTGCCAGTAACTCTATCCCGCCTAACCGTATCAAATCCTCTTAGCATGAAACTAAATTGCGGCTTAAGCCACGTTTCCGAGATCGCAGCGCAGTCGAATAATGTACTCTGCTTTTCCAGTTCTTGATAACGCTGTAAGACAGAATGTGCATTCCAATGTAAAAGTTTAAATTTATCCATTTCAGGAATAATAAAGAGAACCAATATAAGTGATAAAATAAAATAGTAAGAGGTAAAATTACTTCCTTAAGGTAAATACAAACAGATAATATCTCAAAGTTATTAATATACGCTCAAAGATGTAATGCAAAAGAAACTATATACTATAAATCAAAATAATTAAATTTTAATTGAGCGTTAAAACACGAGAACAGAAAATAAAACTTAGCACTATTCCTTGGTGGTTCCCTCGTGCAGTTTTAAGGTATTCTCCAGTCTGTTCAGCAGAACATCCAATTGCTTCATGGCGGACGCCCTTTCCATTATTTCCACAAGCCTGGATGAGATTTCCGGGGCACAGTGCGTAAGACTTGCGACAAACGACCTTCCCTTTGGACTAGGCTGTAGACTGGCCGGGATATTTGACATCTGTATCCCTCCCTTAGACGGAAGTGGAGGAAAGTTCTTTGACGAAAACATTGGTGGACGCCGATCATCGGAGAACGGACAGCTTTTTTCCTTTTTCTGTACAAGAGCTCTTGCCTCCATAAAGGGCAGATTATCCGCAGCCATCACCTTTGAGATCTCGAGATTCTTCAAATATTTAGGGCACTTCCTGTCACTGGTAGCATGCTCCTCCTCGCAGTTTACACACTTCTTTGGTTTGGTGCATGGAGCCTCTTTGGAACTTGTGTGATCCTCGCTTCCACACTGCAGACATCTAGGATTTTTTTCACAATATTTTGCCAGATGTCCAAAAAGGCCGCAGTTAAAGCAAAGCCGTACCGACCTTTGAAATGGTGCCGTGTGAACTATTGTCTTGAAGATTTTAATATGATCCGGAAGATCTTCTCCCATTTTCTGAATGCAGACCGCTTGTGAGTCCGACCAAATACCAGTAGTACGATCCCTTCTTTTTAGTCTAAAGAGATCTAAAATCAGAATGTCTTGATTCTCATCTTCGATTGTACTTTTTAATTCGGTCAGAGAGAAATCAAGGGGAATATTTCTTATTACAAATTGTCGAGATAACTTGTATTTTGGGATGTAGGTCAAAAATCCTGCTTCCTTAATATACTTATTCTTAAGGGCTGCAT
Organism: Temnothorax rugatulus; assembly: GCA_035220575.1. Classification (NCBI taxonomy): domain Eukaryota; kingdom Metazoa; phylum Arthropoda; class Insecta; order Hymenoptera; family Formicidae; genus Temnothorax; species Temnothorax rugatulus. The sequence continues at coordinate 12,438 of JASTWL010001136.1, forward strand.
TAGCCGCAGCTTTCGACGGGAATGTAACCTTCCATGTATTAAATGAGAAAGGCGCAACACTCTCATATTTCACGTTTGCTGACATAAGTTTCTTTGCCATCGTAAGAATAGAGATGCGTCTTCTGGGCTGGTCCTTTGCCGTCGGTATACGGAAGAGAACAATGAACGGAGGTTTTGTATAAGCCCCATATATAACTGGGATCTCACTTGTACTGGGCTTGTTGCCCTGATTACCATTTGGCAGGTTAGAGTCACCCTTGTTATTTATCTTCATTTTTGATTGTACCGGTGTAGTCTGAGGCTGTTTTCCTGCGTTCTTCGGGGAAGGAACAGCTGCAGTAGCGTTGACCTGCCTCTTCTTGTTGGTTTTATTTGAGATGGTTTCGGTATTCTCCTCATCTTCTGTGGAAGAAGGGGGGAGGGGACGCTTCCTCGTTTCCTCGGCAACATCCATGACATCCTTTAATATGGTCTGATTACTTTTCTCCGACTGCGATAAAAATGCTTGGAAGTCGTCTCTTAGAGGTTCAAAATTAGGCGAAACGGGGGACGGGGGATCGTCCCCTGCCGACATGGCGGCTAGAGTGAGGTTAGCCGCCCCACTCGCGAAGGAAAGATTTCTCACACGCAATAAACAGGAAAAGCCCCGGAAATAATGACTCCCGGAAAACAGCGGATGCGCCTGTACACGCAGAGCGCACTGAATAAGCCCACTAATCCGCGATTCAAACACACGCAGCAATTATTATGCGAGCGAAGACTCGTCACCGTGCGCACGCCACGGCGGCGAAACCGGAAGTCCCGGAGAGTGTATTCCTCATGATTCCGAGGCGAAGCACTTAATACATATGTTCTCCGGGGCGAAGCCCGGGTAACCAAGTATAAAATATTTTAGATTTCAATACATGCTCACAGTACGCTGTACTGGTACAGTTCCTATTGCGCATATAAACCGAACAGTACGCAGTACAAGTACGATGATGATACCAGAATGGTACGCTGTATCAGTATCATGTATCTTTTTTGTACTGGTACTGTACAGCTACGCCGTACGCTGACATCTCGTGGCAGTACAGTAACAATACAGTATCTTGTGCGGGAATCGCACGCTTGGTTATCTGGGTATTTAATGTAAATATATACACGAATAAATTATATATTTAGTGCAAGTACATGTAAGTGTACAGTAAATACATATAAATACATGTCACTTTACATAGAACATCTAGTCGTAAATCATCACCTTGCTATTAAATTAGATAATAGCTATTATATTTATTGAATAAATGTGTGGCAGTACTGGCAGTTATGTTCCAAGTTTTATTTGTCTGACAATGAGTGTCGCATAATGTTATTGCGGACTGAAAATTATATATATTTTTTAATAGCTATTATATTTATTGAATAAATCCCAGGTAGCAAGCACTCGTCATTTTGACGTCAATTGACGTCAAAAGTCCGTCATTTTGACGTCAAAATGACGAGTGCTTGCTATCTGGGATGTGTGGCAGTACTGGCAGTTATGTTCCAAGTTTTATTTGTCTGACAATGAGTGTCGCATAATGTTATTGCGGACTGAAAATTATATATATTTTTTAAACACCACTCTACAAGTTAAACACGCAATATTATGACTGGTATATACATGATAAGGTAAATGTCCCTATGGCTGACCATGTTCCCTCTACCGACCACTTTGACGTGAAACGTTATTTACGAGGCTGCCGATTCATCAACACGTTGATTAGTGGAGTGGAAAAATTCCAGAATTCGTGCAGTACAAAAGAATTATAACGTGCAGACCCAGATAACAATTCGTGCGGGGTCATATTACCTTCACGGCATGATTATCACACCGTGCATGCACGAATGCATCATGCTCGCTTCACGAAGTGATTTTGGCATACGTGCGCGCATAGAAGGTCGCATTATGCCATCACGTGTGATTACACGTGTGATGGTACAGTGATTACGCACACGTGATGGCATAGTGATTACGCACGTGATGGCATAGTGCGATCTTTTACGATTAATATATAATTGATGATGAATTATAATATTGAGAGTAAAAGATCGTACTATGTATAAAAATAATATTTAAATATTAGATAAAAGTGGCAAAAACGTTACAAATACGTATAAATTCGGATACGATTTATTGTATCAGAATTGTATGTGAATTTGTACGTATAGGTATATATATTACAATATCCGCGCGCGATTTATTATAATATTTAAATTTAATAACAAAATGCCCGCATAGCGATTAAAATAGCAATTTTATTGTAATTGTTATTTTATTACATCATTATTATTTTTATTATTTTATTTCCCAGGTAGCAAGCACATGTCATTTTGACGTCAAATACTAGTCATGTTTGTACAAATGACGTCAAATGACCAAAAAGCGACTATGTCTTTAAAAATGACATTATACTGACGTTATTCCATAACGTCATTATGATGTCTATTTTTAGTCATTTTTGGTCTATGACATCGGCGACTAATAATGGACGTTTATAAGACGTCATTTCTTAGACCATCCAAAGACGTCATTTTAAAGACGTCTTAAAGTCATCCAAATAAGGTCTTTTTGTAATATAACTATTTTTACTTCTTAATATTGTATAATAAAGTAATAATAAAATAAAAACCACAAAATTAACTACAATATGTTTGTTTCGCAACTTTATGATTGAAGTGGCGAATTTATGGTATAAGTGGATGTAGTTGCGTGTGATTATAGTTTTATAATAACTATTTCATGCAGTGTTATAACTATCAAGAAGATTATCATTACAAGATTTTTGAACACGTTAAAGATGTACCTGTTATAGACAAGTACAGTTAATAAGGAAGCATCAGGGTGAGAAGATCGTCACTGTCCACTGGATATCGAAGTCAAGCAACACGGGCACGGTACTGTACTAGGATGGGTGACCGCCTTGAGAGCATGTAACGAAACAGTTAAAGAAGCTTGTTTTTTTTTTTTTTTTTTTTTTTTTTTTTAGATAAAGGAAAAGAACATTTTTAGATAAACGTTTAATAAGTAGACATTTTAACATTATAATTTCATAAGAAACATTTCTAGACACCGGTATGTCGTACAATGGACCTATTTTTGCCGTCAATAAGACGTCAGAAAATGACGTCAATTGTCTGTGACATTAGACCGTCATTTTAACGTCATTATGTCGTCAGTTAGTGACGTCAGGAATGGTCAGTAACTGACCAAAATTTGACGTCAAAATGACTTGTGTTTGCTACCTGGGTTAATTATGCAAAATGTGTGGGTTTATATATAATGAGATCGTGAAATGTATTAATTCATCCAAGCTCGATTTTCACCCGGAACTTCTCCTCATGGCTTCTGCACACAGGACGCGGAAACGCTTGCCGCGCGGCAAGAAGCGACGCGGTAGCCAATAAACTTTTGGTTCTTATGGAAAAACAACGCGTTGATTGGCTACCGCGTCGCTTCTTGCCGCGTGGCAAGCATTTCCGCGTCCTGTGTGCAGGAGCCATCAGTGATCCGTGCGCGATCCCGCGGTCCCCGCGTGCTATCATTTGTTCGCCGGCCGCCTACGGTGCCTACGTGACTCGCTCGTGACGACTGGCGTGTACGTGCCGGCAGCAGCGGCTGCGTCATTTGTCTTTCATATTCGTGATCCAAACGTCCTCGCGGTGATGCGAGCGCCAGCGGTTTCGGTGGTATTTTGCTCCAGAAACAAGGAGATAATACGTGGCGTCCGATTTCGTTCTGGAGTCAGCGAACGACGCCCGCGGAGTAGAGATATCACAGTTTTGAACTAGAGTGTCTGGCTGTCGTGTACGCATTAAAGAGATTTTATGTATATTTGGCGGGGCTAAAATTTAAAATTGTTACCGATTGCGATAGTTTTCGTTTAACGTTGAAGAAAAGAGATGTGAATCCTCGAATCTCGCGTTGGGCGCTTTTCTTACAGGATTATGAATATGAGCTTGTTCATCGTCCAGGAAAGCGAATGGGTCATGTTGACGCGCTTAGTCGTTGTCACAGTGTTCTGGTGCTCGAAGGCAGTACATTGGAGCGAACTTTATCTGTTTGTCAGGATCGCGACGATGAGATTTTAAAGATTCGTACGGAACTCGAGAGCGGTGATATAAAGTATTACGAGTTGCGGGACGGACTTGTATATCGGAAAGACAGAAATAAGAAGTTACTTTTTTATGTTCCTCGATCGGATCAGATGTGTCCTTATTTATGCGTTTAATATTATATTAATGACTGACGAATTTTCGTAAATTCGATAACTCTTTATCGAATTTATTTTCGTCACTCTTGACAACGCTATTCTTTTGTTGAGTCGGCCTTATAGGTGTCGGCCATAGGGACATTTACCTTAAGGGGATGCTGGAGCCGTCTGTATAACCGACGGAGTGACAGCGACACTGACATAATCGGTCTAAGTAATATCTTTGAATTGGCTGAACAGAATGGAAAATCCTTTTACACGATTAAAGCACGCACAAAAATGTAGAGGGCTGTACATGATTTTTTCTGATAAACTAAAAAAAATTTTATATTGTCTTCACCTGATGACAATATTTGCTTTATACAAAAATTCTGCAGTTTTTCTATAGAAAATAGTGATACAGCCCTCTACAAAAAACTGTCAGGAATAATATCGTGCAATTAGAAGTAAGATTTGAAGCCTAAAAAAAAAGATATTACTTAGACCAGTGGAAGATGAAAGGTTAGGTGCTATCGAAGAAATCGTGTATATTTTCCACAAAAATATACACGCAGGCTAGTGAGCAGAGATGGCGCAGCAATCGAACAAGGACAGATGTCATTTCGTTAGACAAAGACAGATATAGGAAAAACAAAATTAGAAATGTTGACATTATCGACTTCGAGGAAGTTCGGCCGTCACTCCAGCATCCCCTTAAGGACGTTCTCCGGCAAAATCGTTTTCTTAGAAATTTTCTTAAACTTTCAGGATATTGTTGTGCCGTGCCTTGGGGATCAGGGTCGGCACTGAGTTCTTTTTGGAATCCGCCGGGACGGAGAAAACACACGAGTCCAGATCTTTTGTATAATAGCGTTTAATAAACTTGGATATCTTGTTACACAGGTGTTCTTAGTCTATTGCCCTGACTTGCGGGCGCTCAGTATAGAATAATTACGTCGGTCGTGCGCGATTAGTCTTATGTTCCAGACTGCCCGCCGCTTCTCGGAAGGGCGGGCTTTTTATCTCTTTCGTATTAGCTTCCGCGATGCTGACTTAGCTGTCAGCGCTTTTGCTTCCGGGCGAGTGACCTGGATGCCACTTGCAACACCCGGAATGCCACCTCAGGTGAGTTTGGCAAGATTCGGAAGAAGCGCTGACAGCTATGTGTCGAAATAACGACACGGCGACTTTCGCCACACAACATTCCTCCCCCCGTGGCAAAAGAAAAGTTGAGGCACGAAATTTTTCGTTATCATTTTCTTTTTCCATGGAGGTTACATTTTATGCTTCTTTTCCTAGTTGTGTGCGGAAATCGCGTCGCGTGTCTTTAATCAGAACGTCACGTTCGAGAGAATGTGGCGTCGTTCGCAATTATTTCTTCGCGCTCTTATATATATCTGCACCTCGCCTGGTGCGTACGCTGTTATAAAATATTTTTATTTGCGAACGCTGGGTTGGTTACTTTGCTTGGTGCGTTCGCAGTTATAAAATATACCGGTGGTATCGGTTCCGGTGACATTTCTCTTGCGAGGAGTAAAATGAGAATGGGCGTCCTGCGGTAGGAATATTTTCTTAGTATCGTTTCATATTTTAATCCTATCTTTTGCTGACTCCGGCAGCTCGCGGATTGCTACTTTTATGATGTCCGTCGAGTCGCTTCAGTCTGAGTCTGTCGTTAGTAAACTTCAGATCTTTTTGTTAACTGTCGTAATGCCACCCCTCGAAAATGTGCCTGTTCGGGTTAACGTAGTGGATCCTGCCGATTTTTGGGATGCGGAGGAGGAGGAGGAGGCTGTCGGCCCGGTGTTAGAGGTGCCGGCTGTTCCGCCGGGAATGGGTCGAGCCGCTTATCTTCTTCACGGTTTTTGGCGGATGTGGGTTTTGCGTGACGGGCCTGCGCCTGATTGGCTGCTGCACATGAGTCGGTGGTGGAGGTTCGATGATCGATCCACCGATCCCGTGATCGTCTTCCTGCGTGACCTTACTCGTGGCTTCCGTCCGATTGGCAGGGGTCGTGCCTCCATAGTGGCTTGGCTCGCCCAAATGTCTGGTCGAGATCGTTTGGTGGCTGGGCGGGGGCATGGTGTATCTCGTCGTTTTTACGTAAGTTGTACAATTATTACTTTTGTCATACTATTATTAGGCTATGCTCAGTTTTCTGGTAACTTCCTTAGCTATGCTTTCTTTGGTCTTAATTTTCGATAAAAACTTTCAAACGGTTGGCGTGAACACGTGGCGTTCTTCGTTTTATCACATATAAATATTTTTTCATCGAATTTCGTTTTCGTTTGAAAGTCCTAAGTTTTGCTGACGTCTGTCCGCGTCGAATTTCTTCTTTTAATTTCTCTGCTTAATTTCGCGTCAGTTGGCTGCTACTTTCGAGCAGTGTTGGGTGCCTTTCGATGATTTCTTACTCTGTGCCTTATTAAATATGCGGTGCTATCGGTGCACTCAATACTTTACACCCTCCTTTTGTGACGCTTGTCAACGCGAGTATTGGAGAAGGGCCTTTCGGGCGGCGGCTGCTGCGGATCGCGAGGCGAGGGAGAGAGAGAGAGACGAGGCGAGAGAGAGAGAGAGAGACGAGGCGCGTTCCTCGCCCCCTCCCCCCTATGCTGAGGTGGCCCGTCCTGACACCGTGGTGCCCTCCCCTCCGTTGCGAGTGACGCTACACTCCGCAACAGGACAGAGGGACGTGGTCCTCGTTCGTCCTTGTCGGGAGTGATGTTTTTGTGAGCTCGATTTTTATATTTAATCTTTCCTCTTTGCTTCCTGCTTTTTGCTGCTACTCCGTTGCGCGTGTTCCTATCTTGCCGTGTCACCTGCACGGTCGATGCCTCCGGTGTCGGGTTTCGGCTCAACGCGTCGGCTTTCATATTACTTTTTTCGGCTTTGCTAAAAATGTATTTAGATTCGGCCGGCTTTGCGAGGAAATACCCGATAAAATTTTCGCTGTTTTTTACGATGCCTATTCGGTTTTGGTGTGATGAGTTTTCTTTCTTATGTGATCGGAGTTTAAATGTAGCTTTTCCGATGTGTACCTGCTGTGTGGCGTGTGAGGTAACGGCCTTGTGCTTTGTGAGGAAATCATTCCCCAGTATTCCCTCATAATCGATCGGGAAATCATCTTCTACCACGTACACGGTATGGCGTATTGTCTGGCTTCCCAGATTCATGGTTGCTTTTATCTTTCCGAGAGTGTGGATCTTGTGTCCCGTCACTCCGGTCAACGTCAGGCGTTTTTCTCGTACCATCGTATCGCTTTTTAGACTTCCTACTTTGATTAGCGTTAGGATCGCTCCTGAATCTAATAAGAAATTCGTCTTGCCTTTCTTGGCCTCTTGAATCGGCAGTGTTATCAGGTTTAAAGCATGTTTGTTACGTTTCCCCGTTATTTGTGTTACTCGATACTCCGCTGCGGGGCGCGCCTTACCCTTCCTAGGTCGCTCTTCTTCCTCACTGCTACTGTTGGATGATGTTTCGTCGCTCGTTTCTTGCGACTTATCTTTTCTCACCGTGCTCACGGGCGCCTGTTTCGTGGCTTCCCTTTTCGGTTGGTGCGGTCGCTCTGTTTTCGGTCGTCCGTTCAACGACCTACACTCTTCCCGCTTGTGCCCTACCTTCTCGCAATAGGTGCACTTTATGGTGTTGATTCTATGGGGCTTTTCTGCTTTCGGCAGTGTATATCTGCTTGCATACCGGTTCGAGCGGCAATCTCGCGCGTAGTGGCCGGTCTTCCCGCATGTGTGGCATTGCACGTTTGCGCTCGCGTTTCGGGCGTCTTCCGCGGGGAGTCTATTTCTTGACGATAGCTGTCCGTTTCTCGGGGAGGGGCCTCTGACCTTTTCCTCCGCGTTGGCGCCGGTTATCGCCTCTTGTAGGCTTTGATACCGTTGCGCTCGGACCAGCATTTTGATGTCGTCGTGCAGTCCTATTTGGAAATTGTGCAGGGCTTGCATCTTGATGCTGTCAAGAATCGCCTTCTGCTGTTCTTGGGTGTGTCCTTGGCCTTCTTCCATGGCCTCATATAGTTCTCTTGCTAGTTTCTCGACTCGACGCCCGAATTCCTGCGCTTGCTCTCCCGGTTTCTGTTTCAGGGAATTGAACTCCAGCTGCAGGTGGGTCATACCGCGCTTTCCTAGATATTCTGTTTCGAGCTCTCGTTTCAGCTGTTCGAAATCGCGAATATCGCGCGTGTCGAAGTCGGTCATGGCTTTGCCTTTAAATTTTGTGCAGAGTATTGCCTCTAGGAGCATCGTTTCGTCCGCGGGCTGTATGTTTTTCATTGCGTAATTACTCGCGCTGATAAACTCGCGGACGCGCTCTCTCGATTCTCCGTTTATCTCGGGAATCATGTTTCGGGCCTCTTTCAGGCTGAGGAACCCGATATTGTGCCCTGGCTGGTTACGGACGTCGCTATTCGTCCGCCCGTACGTCACGTCTAGTGGGCCCTGGCTGCGTACGCGGCGCCCTACTTCGGCGGGGCGATCATAAGTACCGGATTCTATCCGACTCATTCGGCCCTGTAATTCGCGTATCGCGCGGAGCATTTCAACGGAGCGGTCGAATTCCGCGGCCTCAGCGCGTTCCATGCGGCTTTGCATTCCCTGCATCACGCGTAGGACGTCATTAAGCACGGAGCCTAGTGCTCCCTGGTCTGCTTGTGCCGGCTGTGAAGCTCGGCCTTGGTCCATTTCGGACGATTGCTGTGCTTCTGATCGTAGCCGATTTATTGCCTCGCTCACTTGTTCGGGCGTTATCTCTACTCGGGGCTCGATGGCCGGATTAGCCCTTTGTTGGCTCATTTTGTTTGCCCGGGGGGTGTAATCCTCTTCCGTCAGGTCAAATAAGTCACTATCGTATGACGTCAAGGAGAATTCTCCTCTCCCTGCGTTTTCACTTTGCGTATCGGCCAAGGTGTCGGATCGTGCGTCACCGTCGGTCGGGGGCTGTCTGTGTGCGTTACTGTGTTCGTCACCGCTTATATTGCTTATGCTATCATGCGGGTTTTCGCGCGCGTTACAAAGGCTGGCGTCTGAAAATTCGAATTCGCGTTCTACGACGACGTTTGGGTGCAGATCGAGCACCGGCGCACTTGCGTCGTCAAGCTGCGCGTCTAAGTTTCGTCGCACGCGATCTAGTCCGTCGTTCGCGAGTCGTGTGGCGCGAAAGCGATTTCGGATGCTGTTTTCAATGGCGCGTTGCGCGCGCTCACTTAATACAAATGACGCGTTGCTAACAGGGGGTTGCCGGGACGGGTCGTCCGACATCTATCGGCGCTTACAATTTTATATCTTGTAATCGCGAAATGTGTTTCGGCGTTCACGGTTGTCTTGCCTGTAATCGCGAAATGTTTCTTCGCAATTCGGCGTTCACTATCGCGGGGGACGCTCGCAGAGATATAATCTTTTCGTCGCGGCGCGTGCCGGTATCGGCTTACAAAAGTTTTGCTGACTTACTGTACCGCCGAATAGCGCATCGTGACCGCGTTCTGTCGCGTCGCTGCTTCGGGCTGGCGAGTCCGTGCGGTAGGTCGGGGCCTCTCCGGTGTCGCTGATACACGCGGGGCTGCTACCGTCGTCTCACTCACTCGGGATCTGGCTGGCTTTTCCTCTCCGGAATATTTACCGCCGTCTAACGATCCGTTCCCGTATTGCAGGCGTGATCTGACAGGATGTCCTCTCTTCCGGTTGGCAGATCCCACCGCTGCCACCAATTGTTGTGCCGTGCCTTGGGGATCAGGGTCGGCACTGAGTTCTTTTTGGAATCCGCCGGGACGGAGAAAACACACGAGTCCAGATCTTTTGTATAATAGCGTTTAATAAACTTGGATATCTTGTTACACAGGTGTTCTTAGTCTATTGCCCTGACTTGCGGGCGCTCAGTATAGAATAATTACGTCGGTCGTGCGCGATTAGTCTTATGTTCCAGACTGCCCGCCGCTTCTCGGAAGGGCGGGCTTTTTATCTCTTTCGTATTAGCTTCCGCGATGCTGACTTAGCTGTCAGCGCTTTTGCTTCCGGGCGAGTGACCTGGATGCCACTTGCAACACCCGGAATGCCACCTCAGGTGAGTTTGGCAAGATTCGGAAGAAGCGCTGACAGCTATGTGTCGAAATAACGACACGGCGACTTTCGCCACACAACAATATGTTTAATTAAACGCGTTTTATAAATTATTGATCCATAAACAGGAGCTTCTACTTGAGTTTTAGGTATTCATATATGCATAAAATAAATTGGTATTTTAATATAAAAAGCCATAAAAATGATCAAAAATCCTCCAAATCTAAATATCACTCTTCTTACTAAAATTTTTATTAAAACAAATTTAAAAGTTAATCTATGAAAATAAAAATTAAAAATATAAACTAATAAAGGAAATGAAACTAATAACATATAAACTATGTTAAATAATATCGGGATTACCTCCTCAATATACAAGTAGAAATTAACCTTACTTCAAATATGAAATAAAATATAAGTAAATCCAACGATAAAAAAAATATAATTAACACACAATATAATTAACACACAATAATAAATTAATAAAAATTATAATCTTAATTCCCTCTTCCTTTTGTAAATATTTGTTGTTTGTTTTGTTGTAAAAAAATTGTAAAAAAAATTAAAAAAAAAAACAAATTATAATATTATTCATTAAATTTTCTTTTAAATACTTTCAAGAAATATAATGATAAACTGCAATATTCATTTATATTCACTCTGATTTTAGGCTGCAAACACTTTCCTCGCTCAGTGCATCTCCAGTATAAATTCGTTGTCAGCAGTGTGTGAAGCTACAGGTGCCGACGTATTCGAAGTCGCACGAGCAATCGGGCTTGATTCTCGAATCGATTCAAAATTTCTTCAAGCATTGATCGATTTTGGAAGTTCCTGCTTCCAAAAAGATGTTCTAAATTTAGTATATATTTGTGAATGCTTAAATCTACCCGAAGTGGCGGCATATTGGCAACAGGTAATTGATATACCTAAATGTTTTTACTTAAATCCTAAATAAACAGTCATATTGTCCATTAAAAATTTTTTGATATTTTCCTCAAAAAGTACAGTAAGAAACGAAAAAAATATTACTTAATTTTTTACAATATCTTTTTTCTTCTTAAAGTTACAGGCATTTGAAATTTTTCAAATTTTAAACTGTATTTTTTTTTAATCCATAACTTAAGTATGGGTAGAGATAAAAATCTAAATACAATCACGGAAGCTTTCATTTTGTATAAAAACAAAAAATTTTCGGCCAAATCAAAAATAGTCGAAAAAAATCATCGGTTGAGTTGGCATAGAATGCCCCATATGTTCAAATATACCTTTGTAAACGTATTTGTAATATAATGCTAAACATATTTTTAATTTTATGTAATAATGTATTTTACTAATTTTGCAATAGATCCTGTATACTTAGTTGTAAACTCATTACAAAATGTACGTAAAATTGATGGACACATGGGTCTCTTTGATTAAAGGGAAGTTTAATGAATATTCTTCGAAACTGTTATTCTCAATTCAGTATTTTTTCCTTTCCATTAATTTAAAGAATTATTTTGAATAATAAGAATATATTTTTCTTCATTATGAATTATATATAATGCTTTGATGCAAGTAAAAATTTTTGTTTAACGGTTTATAATCGCATTTTAAGATTTATATAAAAAAAAAGATATTTTTTAAATAAAAATGTTCTTTTTTTCGGTGCAGAATGCACCTAAATTTCCCTTACCTCAGGAATAACCCTAAAAAAAAAAATTAATCAAAAACTCTGATTTTAATGAAAGTTTCTACACATGTAAAGAGGGGCGGGGAAGGGGAGAGGAGTAAAAAGATAAAGAACATGGCACCACTCTTATGGGTTTCGGGGTCCCGGTTAATTTTCATGGGGCGATGATATGTTACTCTCTAGACCTCCCTGATAAAAAGTCTTGCTGGGCACAACCTCTGAAAATCAACCGTTTTCGAGATATTTAACTCTGAAATTATTTAAAAAAAAAAAAAACTATTTTCTGCCGTTTTTGGATAAATTCTACCAAATTTGTGGTATAAATATAGGTATACATATCGTGATGTTCACGCTGTCACTCGACGTTTGCAGGCATGTGCCCGATGGTTAACAGGTTCGCCACGACTGCAATTTCCCCGTGCAAGCAACTATCGTTACCTCAAAAACCGAATTTGTTATATTAAATAATAATATATTTATACGATGTCATCGTTTTAATATGGGCGAAATGGAAGCTAAAGAACCAAAAAAGCCATAAATAACGGTTAGATGTAATTTTAACTACTAAATTTAGCAAAACCCTTATTAAAAGTACATCGATTCTTATAAGAAAAAGGGCGTAAAATAAGAATCACCAGATTTTTATTAATTTATGTTGGTTTAATAGGCACGGCATAATAAATTACTCGATAATCATGTATGTAAACGGATAGAGACAAAAAAAGTTTGATATAACTGTTGGTTTATGTAAAATATAGGTGACCGGCATTGCCTGATGACTGTAATTCCCCCATTCTTCCCTATGTCAATTTGACGTCATATTGACAAAAAATGACGAAATTTATGTCATTTTTTGGTCAATATAATGTCAAATTGACGTCATTTTGACTTTTGAGCTCTCTCGACACGGACATTTTAATGAATAATAAGTACAGTTTTCTTAGAATTTCTTTGAAAAAATAGTATAAGATGCCTCATATTATTAGTAACGTGTGACATTAAAGTTTGATATAGCAAGCGGTATTTATTTTTGAGAAATAGTCGTTTAAAGAACACTATCGGGCATAATTTATTTATGATTGGTATTGGAGAAATGGAAACGGAACAAAAATTTATTTTAATTCAAGTTTCTAGTATTTCTATGCATTAAATAATATATCTTTATTCACTGTAACAATCATAAATGATGCCATACACTTTATGCCATAAAGTGGCAGTTGCGCTCAACTCAGTAACTCTGAGTTGAGCACAACTGCCACCGGAGAACGTCCTTAAGAGTAACAAACTCGGCAGCTAGTCGCTAGTTCGTTTTAACCGATGCATCGATATTATATATTTGAAATTCTTCTTTGTTCAATCAAACAGAGAAATTATATCAATGGGAAACTATAATTATTTAAGGCTTTTTTTTATCAACAGAGTGCGCTGAAATTTTTCTTAATTAAAATTTTCTTCGAGAATCTATACGGAGATTTCATTGCTTAATTTTTCTGAACATTTTACTTTAATCAATAATAATAAATGCAATAATAGCCTCGTTTATCGTATTTTTATTTTTAAATGATATTATTAATTAAAAAAATGCGCTATTATGTCTAATATTTTAAACATTGATTTATAAGGGAATCGAATATCAGACGCATTTCTTTAAGAAAAGTTAAATCAGTAAAGGCCGGTATTTTTTCGTTACTGCAGATTTTTTGGAAACCAGTTTCAAAAAAATCGGTTATGTGATAATAGTAGTTCGTATAATGCGCCCAATACGTCTAGCTCTTTTAAAAAATCTCGCGGTCAACTGTTACGCAGTTATCACATGCAAGTCTGTGCCGGTTAGTCATTCAGTGTTTAATGGACAGCGTACGTGTTCGTGAAATTATTGCGAGTATTAAATTTTAAAAAATTAAGAAAAATAAAAATTAGAACGGCAGTACGTAGTTGTATGCGTAGATTATAATATTTTATAACAAATAATAAAACAGTAACGTAAGCCGAGGTAAAACAAAAAAAAATAATAAAATTCAAAACAAAAGATAAATAATTAAAAACTAAAAATTTAAAACAGAAATAAATTAAAAATAAAAATAAAAATTTCATAACAATACGAATTAAAATAATAAGTGTGGCCTTTTCTATGTAATTAATCTTCATTACTTCTATTTGTAGATTCTACTTTTATTTCATAAATAATTTTTTAAAATTTGGGTAATCAATTCTTGAGTTACCCCACAGTGGGACGGTAAAAAATTTTTTCTTAAACTTGCCTGACTACCCCACGCTCTCGAAATTGCGGACCTCGTGAGTTGTTTTACCGATGGTTTGAACAACAAAACCAATCCTTTGTATCTGATCGTGATTCAAAATCTTCCTTCCATCGAAAACATACTGGTTTCATCTGCATAAATCTGCGTGTAATCCAGTTCCTAAAAATTATATAAAATTATTTAGACAATAAAATATTAATTAATTTTTTATTATTATATTAATATAAAATTAAATACATATAGCGACACTGCTATTATAACTAGAATGTGAAATGTATGATTACAGTTAGTTGATAAAAATTTTGTCTCTTGGAATCCAATGTTCGTAAACTTTACAAAGTTCTTCGATTTGCCTATCCTTCTGGTAAAGACTCTCCGCCAATCAACACCGAAAATTGGCCAGCGCTTCACCTAGAAACCCGTAAATGCGGCTTTCTTAAAAGAAAAAATTATTCAAAAAATGAATAAATAATGCTTATCGCCAGAACTCTTCGGAAAACGTTAAGACACGTTTAGAACTGTACGAAAATTATAATAGAACTCACAGAACTGTCAAAAAACGTCGAAAAGTTGATTTTTAAATGTTAAAAACGGCGAAAACTTGAAAAATAATTATTTCACAGACAAAACTTTTATGACTTTTTTGTAGAACTTAGGGAACACTACGCAGAACTCTTATCAAATCGGCTAGAACGTGTAAAAAAATTTGTCTCAAATGAAAATTTCTTATGTGTTAAATATGGTTTTTATTTTTAAAATAATTGCATTACTGGAAAGTGATTAAAATTTCTTGCAAAACTACGTGGAAAAGTCGCAAAAATACGATCCGGTCGGAACTGTTATCTTTCTTAGATAGGTGTTACAGTTTGGGCACTGGATTTTCAGAAATTGATTTTTTGCTTCTAATTGCTAGAACTATTGACATATTTGATACAGAACTGTAGAACTATTGTAAAACAAACTAGAACTCCGAAGAAATAATTGATTTTCATGATTTGGTGCGCTGCGTGAACTTAGCGCACCATATTTTCAAATTCGATTTTTTTGTATTAAATCATCGGAACTATTTAAAATGCTTATATAGAACTCCAGAACTATTCAAAAGAAAGTTAGAACTCTAAAAAAACTTTTAGATTTTTAGGTATGGTGTGCCAAGTTCACAGGACCGGATTACACGCAGATTTATGCAGATGAAACCAGTATGTTTTCGATGGAAGGAAGATTTTGAATCACGATCAGATACAAAGGATTGGTTTTGTTGTTCAAACCATCGGTAAAACAACTCACGAGGTCCGCAATTTCGAGAGCGTGGGGTAGTCAGGCAAGTTTAAGAAAAAATTTTTTACCGTCCCACTGTGGGGTAACTCAAGAATTGATTACCCAAATTTTAAAAAATTATTTATGAAATAAAAGTAGAATCTACAAATAGAAGTAATGAAGATTAATTACATAGAAAAGGCCACACTTATTATTTTAATTCGTATTGTTATGAAATTTTTATTTTTATTTTTAATTTATTTCTGTTTTAAATTTTTAGTTTTTAATTATTTATCTTTTGTTTTGAATTTTATTATTTTTTTTTGTTTTACCTCGGCTTACGTTACTGTTTTATTATTTGTTATAAAATATTATAATCTACGCATACAACTACGTACTGCCGTTCTAATTTTTATTTTTCTTAATTTTTTAAAATTTAATACTCGCAATAATTTCACGAACACGTACGCTGTCCATTAAACACTGAATGACTAACCGGCACAGACTTGCATGTGATAACTGCGTAACAGTTGACCGCGAGATTTTTTAAAAGAGCTAGACGTATTGGGCGCATTATACGAACTACTATTATCACATAACCGATTTTTTTGAAACTGGTTTCCAAAAAATCTGCAGTAACGAAAAAATACCGGCCTTTACTGATTTAACTTTTCTTAAAGAAATGCGTCTGATATTCGATTCCCTTATAAATCAATGTTTAAAATATTAGACATAATAGCGCATTTTTTTTAATTAATAATATCATTTAAAAATAAAAATACGATAAACGAGGCTATTATTGCATTTATTATTATTGATTAAAGTAAAATGTTCAGAAAAATTAAGCAATGAAATCTCCGTATAGATTCTCGAAGAAAATTTTAATTAAGAAAAATTTCAGCGCACTCTGTTGATAAAAAAAAGCCTTAAATAATTATAGTTTCCCATTGATATAATTTCTCTGTTTGATTGAACAAAGAAGAATTTCAAATATATAATATCGATGCATCGGTTAAAACGAACTAGCGACTAGCTGCCGAGTTTGTTACTCTTAAGGACGTTCTCCGGTGGCAGTTGTGCTCAACTCAGAGTTACTGAGTTGAGCGCAACTGCCACTTTATGGCATAAAGTGTATGGCATCATTTATGATTGTTACAGTGAATAAAGATATATTATTTAATGCATAGAAATACTAGAAACTTGAATTAAAATAAATTTTTGTTCCGTTTCCATTTCTCCAATACCAATCATAAATAAATTATGCCCGATAGTGTTCTTTAAACGACTATTTCTCAAAAATAAATACCGCTTGCTATATCAAACTTTAATGTCACACGTTACTAATAATATGAGGCATCTTATACTATTTTTTCAAAGAAATTCTAAGAAAACTGTACTTATTATTCATTAAAATGTCCGTGTCGAGAGAGCTCAAAAGTCAAAATGACGTCAATTTGACATTATATTGACCAAAAAATGACATAAATTTCGTCATTTTTTGTCAATATGACGTCAAATTGACATAGGGAAGAATGGGGGAATTACAGTCATCAGGCAATGCCGGTCACCTATATTTTACATAAACCAACAGTTATATCAAACTTTTTTTGTCTCTATCCGTTTACATACATGATTATCGAGTAATTTATTATGCCGTGCCTATTAAACCAACATAAATTAATAAAAATCTGGTGATTCTTATTTTACGCCCTTTTTCTTATAAGAATCGATGTACTTTTAATAAGGGTTTTGCTAAATTTAGTAGTTAAAATTACATCTAACCGTTATTTATGGCTTTTTTGGTTCTTTAGCTTCCATTTCGCCCATATTAAAACGATGACATCGTATAAATATATTATTATTTAATATAACAAATTCGGTTTTTGAGGTAACGATAGTTGCTTGCACGGGGAAATTGCAGTCGTGGCGAACCTGTTAACCATCGGGCACATGCCTGCAAACGTCGAGTGACAGCGTGAACATCACGATATGTATACCTATATTTATACCACAAATTTGGTAGAATTTATCCAAAAACGGCAGAAAATAGTTTTTTTTTTTTTTAAATAATTTCAGAGTTAAATATCTCGAAAACGGTTGATTTTCAGAGGTTGTGCCCAGCAAGACTTTTTATCAGGGAGGTCTAGAGAGTAACATATCATCGCCCCATGAAAATTAACCGGGACCCCGAAACCCATAAGAGTGGTGCCATGTTCTTTATCTTTTTACTCCTCTCCCCTTCCCCGCCCCTCTTTACATGTGTAGAAACTTTCATTAAAATCAGAGTTTTTGATTAATTTTTTTTTTTAGGGTTATTCCTGAGGTAAGGGAAATTTAGGTGCATTCTGCACCGAAAAAAAAGAACATTTTTATTTAAAAAATATCTTTTTTTTTATATAAATCTTAAAATGCGATTATAAACCGTTAAACAAAAATTTTTACTTGCATCAAAGCATTATATATAATTCATAATGAAGAAAAATATATTCTTATTATTCAAAATAATTCTTTAAATTAATGGAAAGGAAAAAATACTGAATTGAGAATAACAGTTTCGAAGAATATTCATTAAACTTCCCTTTAATCAAAGAGACCCATGTGTCCATCAATTTTACGTACATTTTGTAATGAGTTTACAACTAAGTATACAGGATCTATTGCAAAATTAGTAAAATACATTATTACATAAAATTAAAAATATGTTTAGCATTATATTACAAATACGTTTACAAAGGTATATTTGAACATATGGGGCATTCTATGCCAACTCAACCGATGATTTTTTTCGACTATTTTTGATTTGGCCGAAAATTTTTTGTTTTTATACAAAATGAAAGCTTCCGTGATTGTATTTAGATTTTTATCTCTACCCATACTTAAGTTATGGATTAAAAAAAAATACAGTTTAAAATTTGAAAAATTTCAAATGCCTGTAACTTTAAGAAGAAAAAAGATATTGTAAAAAATTAAGTAATATTTTTTTCGTTTCTTACTGTACTTTTTGAGGAAAATATCAAAAAATTTTTAATGGACAATATGACTGTTTATTTAGGATTTAAGTAAAAACATTTAGGTATATCAATTACCTGTTGCCAATATGCCGCCACTTCGGGTAGATTTAAGCATTCACAAATATATACTAAATTTAGAACATCTTTTTGGAAGCAGGAACTTCCAAAATCGATCAATGCTTGAAGAAATTTTGAATCGATTCGAGAATCAAGCCCGATTGCTCGTGCGACTTCGAATACGTCGGCACCTGTAGCTTCACACACTGCTGACAACGAATTTATACTGGAGATGCGCTGAGCGAGGAAAGTGTTTGCAGCCTAAAATCAGAGTGAATATAAATGAATATTGCAGTTTATCATTATATTTCTTGAAAGTATTTAAAAGAAAATTTAATGAATAATATTATAATTTGTTTTTTTTTTTAATTTTTTTTACAATTTTTTTACAACAAAACAAACAACAAATATTTACAAAAGGAAGAGGGAATTAAGATTATAATTTTTATTAATTTATTATTGTGTGTTAATTATATTGTGTGTTAATTATATTTTTTTTATCGTTGGATTTACTTATATTTTATTTCATATTTGAAGTAAGGTTAATTTCTACTTGTATATTGAGGAGGTAATCCCGATATTATTTAACATAGTTTATATGTTATTAGTTTCATTTCCTTTATTAGTTTATATTTTTAATTTTTATTTTCATAGATTAACTTTTAAATTTGTTTTAATAAAAATTTTAGTAAGAAGAGTGATATTTAGATTTGGAGGATTTTTGATCATTTTTATGGCTTTTTATATTAAAATACCAATTTATTTTATGCATATATGAATACCTAAAACTCAAGTAGAAGCTCCTGTTTATGGATCAATAATTTTGGTGGCAGTTTTATTAAAAATGGAAAGATATGGGTTAATTCGATTTATAGAAATATTTATTAAAATAAGATTAAAATATAATTATTTAATTATTAGAATTGGAATTGTGGGAGAAGTGTTAACAAGATTAGGGTGTATAGTTCAAGTTGATATAAAAAAAATTAGTAGCTTATTCTTCTGTTGTTCATATAAATATAATATTATGTAGAATATTAACTTTGTTTAACTTAAGATTTTTAAGGGGTTATATTATAATAATTTCACATGGATTGTGTTCGTCTGTTTATTTTATATAGTTGATTTGTATTATGAGCGAACATTTAGTCGGTTATTAGTTATAAATAAAAGGATGATAAGCAGGATATCTGGAATAAGAATGTTTTGATTTCTATTATGTGTAATTCATTTTTCATTTCCTTTTTCTTTAAGGTTTTTTAGAGAGATATTAATATTAAGAGTAATTTTAAATTGAGATTTATTAATAATATCTTTTAGTTTTAATTTGTTTTTTTAGAAGTGCTTATTCATTATATTTATTTTCTTATGTTCAGTATGAGGGAAAGATATTTTTAGAAATTAAATTTAATTTAGATATATTAAAAGAATATTTAAGTAGTTATATTACATATATATTACCTTTTAATTTTAATTTTGATAAATTTATTAATATTTATATATTTAAGTAGTTTAAGGTAAAACATTAATTTGTGGAATTAAAATTATATTATTAAGTATCTTAAGTTATTGTAAATATTTTTGTTCATTATTATTTAATATTTTTAATATTTGTATTTTTGTTTTTATTAAGATTATTAATAAATTATTTAAATTTTATAATTATAATAGAGTGAATAATAATAAGGGTTAATTCTGTAAATATGGAAATTTTAATTTTTATTAATTGAATTTCATTATTATTTATTAGATTTATTAATATACATGTTTAGTTATTTTCATGTATCCGCTAAGTTGTTTTACCGACCGCTACGATAGCGCTGTATTGTTTCTGCTCTACCGCACAAGCTTCGTCTCTTGTGTGTACTTGTATATATATATAGATGGCTGCTGCCGCGTTTTTGAGTTATCGGACACACATTGTAATAAACAAGGTCGGTAAATGGCGTGTCGATAGCGACTATGTCGTGCGACTATAGCGTTGTTACCGACGCGCTATTTACCGACCTTGGTATTATTCACAACAGATAATAATGGAATGATTTTATTTTTTAGACTATATCCATAAGTCGAGTATTTTTTTTTTTTTTTTTTTTTTTTCTTCAGATAAAGGAAAGACCGTGGGGGTAGCCCATGTGGTCATAATAGCGAAACCGAAACTAGTTGTATCACATAACAAAAAAGGGACTATGACTAGGTTAACATGAACGCCTCAATAAAAGCGTCCCAAGCAAAAGTTAAACTGCGTAGTATAAACTCGTAAACTCGTAAGACTTTAAACTCGAAACTGTGTAAGTGTATGAGTGTATGTATAATTGTTCGTGTATGTCCGCGGTGTCCTGAACTCGGTAATGCCGTAGGTGCGTTAGGCCCAAGGAACTGCGCGGATCACTTCCCCCTGCGGCCATAAGTCGAGTATTTGCAGGAAAAAAGTTCAGAGTTCAAAGTTTGTGAAAACGAAGAAAATAAACTCTAAAGATACATTCAGAAGATAGACTACATGCATATGGGGCATTCCACGCCAATTCGCAAGGGGTCAGACTTCGACCTTTTTATTTTTTATGGCTGCTCGTTTTTTAACAGGTCTTTACGAGTACTATACCCATGTAAGAGTAACGTCAATTACTAAGAAAAAAAAGTATATCTAAATCGATTCAGAATTGTCTGAAACGCGTTTTTAACTGCATTTTTGTGAATAACTCGTAAAGACCTGTTAAAAAACGAGCAGCCATAAAAAATAAAAAGGTCGAAGTCTGACCCCTTGCGAATTGGCGTGGAATGCCTCATATATTCTAATAGGAACCAATTACACTGGTCAACAATGGTTTTGTTGCCCTTGATGTAAGAGTGGTTTCGAATACTTTTATGCCAACAATTCACGAAACTATGGATGGTTTTAGAATATTGGCTCTGGTTCTTTTTTTTAATCTTCATTTTCATATTATACTAAAAAAAAGCAGTAAGTATGAGAAAGAAATAACAAGTATATTCTTAAATATCAAATTTTTATTGAAAATTATTACTAATTGTTTTGTTTTAGTGTTTAATTAATGTACATTGAAGTTGACAGAGAGAAAAATTTATAAAACTTATGTTATACTTCAGAGAAACACCTATTATAAGCTCTTCTTTTATAATTTTTTTGGGGACAATCTCTTTTTAAAGACCAGCAGTAATCTGCCATCATGTGACGGTCCTCCATCTACCCTGATACCTTTCTTCCATCACTTTTAGACACTTAATAATAATTCGTGTTCTGAAGAGCCGACTTAAAGTGTTAATTATTGAAAATATAAAATATGCCAAAATAATAAAAACCAGAGCCAATTCAGTACTTTCATGAATATATTCGAAAACTGGAGACTTGAAAACATAGAAATCCGTAGAGATATCCAGGGCAACAAAAAAAAATTTTTTTTTGTTGAGCTGTGTTATTAGTCTCAAACACATACATACACTCACACATGCATACATACATACATACATACATACATATATATATATATATATATATATATATATATATATATATATATATATATATATACACATACATACATACATACATACATACATACATACATACATACATACATACATACATACATACATATATATATATATATATATATATATATATATATATATATATATATATATATATAATGATACATATCGGGACATTTGTCACATATTGGGTCCGACCCGGTATTTTTTTATATAAAAAGTAATTTGCCAGGACCGGTACCAATTTGTTTAAAGATATGTAATGTATAAAACCAGAACCAAATTTCTTTTTATATATTACACATTAGGAGGTACCAGTATTTTAAGTATACGCTTTGTAAGAGAAAGGGTTCTCTCTATATGATTTGCTTCATTACATTAAATCATACAATTTCTGTTAATTTGTACATTTCTCAAGATTAATCTCTATCTCAGATTAATAATGATCCATTCCTGTTTTCAATTAACATGAGGACAGTTAATATTGAATTATATTTATAATTAGATAATATATAAATAAAAAATGTAGCTATATTATTAATAAATATATTGTTACCCCTTTAATCACAATTTATACATAATACAAACGTCATTTTTAAAGAAAAAGTAAAAATATAGCATAAATATGGAAGCATGAAATTAATAAGAAATATCAACAACGTAACGACACATATGGGATCCAATTTCTTCGCTGTAATGACAAAAATCGAAACCAGTCAATTGAACTATTACTATTATTAAATCTTACCAAGATTTATGCATCTCATGAGCATATCTTTCTCATCATATAAATTGAAAAGTTCATTACCTATTCGTAGGCTAGTTAAAAATGTGAAAACATTTTAAAAGTTCGTGCGAAAAATGTTGTCTTCGCAAATTTTTATCTTAAAATTGGACCCCTTATATGACGTTACGTCGTTGATGGAAAATTTTCAATTAATTTCTTACATTCGTATTTATGATGCATTCTGACATATACTTTTAGACATAGTATTTGTAGTATTCAGATATGGAGATTAAAATAATACAATTTTATATGTTCACTATTTCATTATATGTGAATCCTAGCTGCTAATCATAGATAATTGCATATAACGTTATGTCTTCGGTAATATTTAATTCTAAGTCTAAGAAGAACTGTTAAACGCACATTAATTTATATAATAAAAATGGTATGCCCAGAAAAAGCAAAAATTTTGTTAAAAATAAATCGAAATGTAATAGTTTAACTGGCAGGTCCTGCTTTTTGTCGTTACATTAGAGTCAAACCCTATATGTGACATTACTTTGTTGAAGAAAGCTTTTTTCTTTTTTATATATGCTCTACGTTTGCATATACTTTTAGGTATTAAATAGGATAAGGTATTAAATAGGCCATCTTTCCTGTATGGCCATCTCACCCGAGTTTACCCTATTTGTATTATTCACAGATTGAAGTTAAAGTAATACATTGTTGTGTACACAATTTATTTTATTAATAGTTCTAACTTCCAATCATATATGATCTTTTAAAACGCTTTTTAAAACAAATTAATAAATGTATCAATAATTTTCTCAAAAATTAGTAATATATTTTCTAACAATTACTAATTATTCAAGAAACAAATTGTTCAGGAATTTCACCGCGATCGATCACCGCGATCGATACCGCTGTCGCCATCCCTGAGCCGCCCCCTGAACGAGGCGACGTCGCGCCGCTCCCCCGCGTCACCCCTGACCGCGCAGTCTCTCGCGTCGCGTTATCGATCCGGACATGCGAGGATCCCGTGATCCTGCGAAACGCGCCTATTGGCCCTTTCAATTGTCGCGTCACGGAATGCTCCGGAAACGGGCCCGCGAGAGCTCCGGCTCAGCAGTAGAAGATAATCGAGCGGTTCAAGCGGTCGTTCCAGCCGACTTGCACCCGTACGCACAGATCTCTACTCCGATTCACGCGGTCTCGCCGTCGTGCATTCGTCAATCTCGCAAGTGGCGGTTCACGCGGACTTACGCCCCGTTGTGCATCCGCGCTGCAGTTACAGTGCCGTCAGTGCACTCAGCCAAGTGTCTCGCGGACACTCGCAACCGCGCTCGATCCGCTCGCATAGTGCGGTGACGAACTTAACGCCTCTGAGCGTCTGCATTCTCACCCTCGCTGACTGCGAGAGGTGCATTCATACTCAACTCCACGCCGCGCCTCGTGTTGTAAAGGCCTTCGGCGAACCTGTACATTGTAAAATAAAGTGCCGTGCAACTTAAAGTGTAGAAGGTCATTGTCCGCTCACTCTCCGCACTCCGGATCCCTGTCGGGGTCGACCCGGCCTTTTCTGCTCCAATTGGCGAACCGGAGTTACGCCCGGCCGAGAATTTCGCCAACACAAATAATATTTTTTTAAAAACTACTAATTTTTTCTGAAATAAATTTTTTTTCTAAATAAGTAATTTTTTTTTAATTGATTGTCTATTTTAATATAATTACCAATTTTTTAAATTATGAGTAATATATGTTTGAATATTAATTAAGTTCTTAGACAAAGTATTATATTTCCAATCAATTAATAATTATTTTAAATCTGGAGCTTAGAATTTTATCAATTACCAATTTTTTTGTTAATTAAAATTGAAAACATTCAATTTTTTTTATTTTTGATTAATGGAAAATAATCGCCGATATTATTTCTAAGAACAGAATTTTTGCCGATCACTACCTACTTACACTATCTGCAAATTCAAGTTTGTCATTTTAGCCGAAGCTCTTCTTACACATTTCTTGCCGTTTTAATTACGTTATTTAACACGATTGAACGTATTAACTTTTAATTCAATACGATTAAATGTATTAAATGACGTAATTCAATATGTATTAAAGAAACACATAAAAAGGAACTTCTATCTAATGTGCAGTCATTTTTAGACATTCATACATGTAAAAATAACACACTTGGATTTGTAGTGTACTAATAACACAGCTCAACAAAAAAAAATTTTTTTTGTTGCCCTGGATATCTCTGCGGATTTCTATGTTTTCAAGTCCCCAGTTTTCGAATATATTCATGAAAGTACTGAATTGGCTCTGGTTTTTATTATTTTGGAGTATTTTATATTTTCAATAATTAACACTTTAAGTCGGCTCTTCAGAACACAAATTATTATTAAGTGTCTAAAAGTGATGGAAGAAAGGTATCAGGGTAGATGGAGGACCGTCACATGATGGCAGATTACTGCTGGTCTTTAAAAAGAGATTGTCCCCAAAAAAATTATAAAAGAAGAGCTTATAATAGGTGTTTCTCTGAAGTATAACATAAGTTTTATAAATTTTTCTCTCTGTCAACTTCTATGTACATTAATTAAACATTAAAACAAAACAATTAGTAATAATTTTCAATAAAAATTTGATATTTAAGAATATACTTGTTATTTCTTTCTCATACTTACTGCTTTTTTTTAGTATAATATGAAAATGAAGATTTAAAAAAAAACCAGAGCCAATATTCTAAAACCATCCATAGTTTCGTGAATTGTTGGCATAAAAGTATTCGAAACCACTCTTACATCAAGGGCAACAAAACCATTGTTGACCAGTGTAATAAATGTTTAATTCACTGACACTTTGAATTTAGGAGTCTAAAAACTTATTAATTGCTTAGGATAATATTGATTAATTAACAATTTGCTGTAAATAATATGACTAAATTATATTAGGTTAAAAGAAATTATTATTAAAATGTTAATAATTATTGAAAAGATAGATGCAAGATATATATTTAAAATGCACACTTCATACAAGGATTATAATTAATTATAGATATTATTGTTAAAGATTAGTTTTGCTTTGGTTTACTTATCTTTTAAAAATTATTATTTGTGTATGTGTATGTACACGTGCATTATTACTTACACCGCATTTTAAATATATATCTTGCATCTATCTTTTTACATTTGTAAGAGGTATCTTACCCCTTATATAGGCTGGACTCCTCCCGAGAGCGCCAAACTGATTGCTCGTCAAACTAATCACACCACTGCACTGGCACATTTGAAACTGATCTCTTATTTCTTCCGCTTCGCTAAGGGTGTATATTTGGGGAGGGAGGGGTGGGGGTGGAAACCCCACCACAGAAATTTACTTACGTAGGCTTGCGCCGCATGCGTCAACGACGGCGTTGTTGCGAACTAGCAAGATCTCGTTGGAAATTAGAAATATCTTGTGCAAAGTCATTATTACATGTATCAAAATTTATATGCACATACATATGTATATATAGATTTATTTACGCAAATATATTGTATTGCTCGTCCCGTTTTTTTTCTAGAAATCTAGAGTAAAGTGAGTCGAGAGATCGATTGATTGTCAACGCCATCTCAGGAGATAACTTCAAATTGGAACTTCTTGGAACGGGGAAGTGATATTATCAGCTGAGAGCGCGTGCGCTGTTGTGTTAAAAAAATAATCGATAATTTCACGCACCAATCAAATGTCTTAATTTTCTCAAAATTAAATTTCGCATATCGCACATTTATAATGATACAATAATAATTAATAAAATGATGACAGATGATAGTAAAATATCCTAACTATTCTAGGCGTGGGACACTATCGTGCCTTTTAATTATTGTACAATTAAAAGCATAAAGTTAATAAAAAAAAATTGTTAGTCAAATTTATTAATTAAATAAATTAGTGAAATTATAATTTATTCTGTAAATAAAAGACCTAAATTAATTAAAGAAGTAAAGAATAGAAAAAGTATAAATGATCGAAATGTTCTCTTGATCAATATAGGTACGTTTTTTTCTGAAAAATTCTGTTATTAATTTAGAAAGATGACACACACACACGCACATTGTTGTAATACATTTGCGCATTTAATATCACTCATAAAAATTAAATAATTAATAGAAATAATAATAAATATAAATAATTGTATTTAAATATAAACTAAAATTTGTAAAATTTAAGACTTGTATTTTTTATAAATATAAAAGTTACATTAAGAAACACAAAAATATATTTTCCAAAGACGGCGTTATTAATGCCTGGTCCCCAAAATTGGATTTCGAAAATTCAATCTTCGTCTTTTTCTAAGGGGGACAGTTAGAAAGAGAGAGAAACGAAGAGTAAGTTTCCGAAACGCATTCAATTTCGGGAATTTAGTTTATATTTTTACAAAATTTTTTTTTGCTCAAGCGGTCGTCTCTCTGGCTGCTGCTCTGCTGCTGTTTCCATCGCCCCTCGCTTCATTATTTAAGACCTTTCGATTATTTCAGACCTTTCGGCGGTTAAATATGTGACGATGTAATTGCCACAATAATAATAATAATTTTAGTAATTTTTTCGACAACAATATTCATTGTCCCGATCGATGCTCTCATCGCTCTTAATGGCAACAAAAGAGCGAGGCGGCACTTTTGTTGAGTCACTCGAAGATATTTAGAAGTCTAAACGTAAACAATTGTTATTTTCTCCTAATAAATTTCATATTAAATCAATTATTTTTATTTTACTCGGAGATTGGCTATAACCTTCACATTTTATATAACTTCTCTTATATAACTTTTATGTAACTCCTTTTATTTAACCTTCATATTTTATATAACTCCTGAAAAAGGTTATTTTACCCGTTTATATTTTTAAGATGTGTTTTAACAACACATCTTATTCCTAAATGGTATTTTTCAGAAATCGCGTTTAAAGTTTTGCAACGAGAAAACTTGTAATTATTAGCTTCTCATCTTTAATCGGTAATGCTGCACCATACAGTTGTCCTTCCAGATTAACATCTTCGTCAAAAAAAGACAGTTGACGTAGCCCTACGTCTACTTTCTTTCGCTGAATACTTTAACATGAAATAGTGACAGTTGACCCCCCATACCGCGGAGAGACGTAATTCTACGTCAAATTTTTACGCGACGCGATTAACTTTACGAGCGGAAAATTTAATTTGCCGTCGAACATCGTCTAGAATATTTTTCTACAGACGGAGAAAAGTTATTCCTGCAAAAGCCGTTCAATTAAAATCGTATCGCTGCCGGCAATATTTTACAAACACATATATATAATCCCTTTGACTGCAAACTTCCGCAGAAAAGTTTCGAAGGGAACGATCAGCTTCGTTTCATAATTGTTTTTTTTTTTTTTTTACCATGTAAAATATCAGTACAATGCTAATATAACAAAAGTTATCAGCTTTAATAACGTGCCTGGCGTTCCTGTAACTCCAAATGAATTTTTTCATCCTATACAGCATTAGCTTTCAGAGGAAATAAATGTATTTCTATTATATTTCGTATATTGAAAGAGAAAGAAAAAGAGGGAAACGAACTTCCCCCCCCCCGCCCCCCCCCCCCCCAATAAGGGGGAAAACTAATTACAAAGCCCTATAGCTATAGGAAAACAGAGAAGCGTTAGATGCCTATAGGCTTCTCTGTTCGGCCACAACGTGTCCACAAAAATCTCGTTTGTCTTTGCCCCTTAAGCAAAAGAAAATTAATCAGAGAAAAACCTATATCCTGTGAGTGCTTGCAGAAACTCGACGATATTCTCTGTCATTTTTATGTTGCTCGGATTTGACTTTAATTGTAATTGTTTAGTATAAGATCGCGTTATAAAATAGCTTGGAAACCGCTAAGTATCTAATAAAATTCACGCTTGTTTTGTTCCCGTCAATTATGTACACAACCGTCGTCGAAAGCAATACATTAGTATTATAAGAAATCGACGAATAAGATGTCAAAATTGTCATTGATCGCCGACGCCGAAGTTCCACCCTCCGTTGCCGCTTTGAGTTCAAAGGGCTCGTTCCCAGATAGCAGTCTGAATGATGTTTAATTGATGTTTAATTGACGTCTATAGAGACTATAAGACGTCTATTAAGATGTTATTAAGACGTCATTTGACGTCACTCTGCTACCTGGGTTGGATCCGACGTGTTTACGAAACAATGTTTGATGTTTATAGAACAGGCTTAGTAAAAGTTTATTTTAGGAAATATTTAAATTTCGTAATTAATATTGATATTAAACGTTTCAAGTGTTTATTAAAATTTACTGTACAAGAGAATGCATTTAAAATCGAAGAGAATGTAGTGCCTTTCGTATTTTTGTTTCACGGAAAATTGATTCCTAAAATTCAAGCGTTTCACAAACGCGATCGTCAAATTAGACAATGATATTTTTACCAAGTTAGCGGCAGAATAAAGGTCGATTCAGACATAACCGTGCCGTATCCGTACCGTATCCGTATCGTGCACGGACAGAAATATTAGGCAATAGGATTTATAGAGAAATGTTCACATCTAATCGTGACCGTGTCGTGACTGTGTTGGTACCGTACCGTTCGTATCCGTGGTTTGCACGGTCGCCGTGACCGGCGACGATATTTTCACGGATACGGCCCGCACGACATGACAGTGTTTGAACGTTTCCGATGAAAACACTGAACAATTGATAAAATATTATTGATTTGTGTATAATATACACTGAAAAAAATATTTAGATTCAAGAAAATATTTATTTACATAGTATCAATGACTTATTTACTTAAAATAATCACATATTTATTTAGAATTAGATATCTTTACTTAAATTAAGTAAAAATATCTAATTTTAAATAAATATGTGATTATATTAAGTAAATAAATCATTGGTACTATGTAAATAAATATTTTCTTGGATCTAGATATTTTCTTAGTATATATTAACTGGATTGCTGATATTTCAGTCTACTTTAAAAATTCCGTTCTTAATTAAAGGCCCGTTATTTTACAGAGTGTTTCTTAAAACGTAAGAAATTTAAGTATCTGATGTTTTTTTACAGTTTTATTTACAGATTTTTTTATTTTTTTTACAGTTTTTTTTTTTTTTTTAATGTAAAAAATTAGTTTGCCCGTCTTGCTCACAAAAAAATTGTGATAATGGACGACGAAAAATTAATTGAGTTTGTTCGTCAATATGTCGAATTGTACGATTTGTCCCATCCAAAATACATGGATGGGAATCACAAAGAAAAAATATGGACATTAATTGGAAAATGTTTAATGCAAAGTCATTCGAAAATACTGGTAAAATTTTACTTCGTCATCTATTAAATATTTATAAAGTGTAGAAAATTCGCCTTCCTTTTCTCGCATACGACAGATGTCGTGTACCCACTTTCGTTTCCGTTCATCACAAGTTTGTGTTTCTTCATCTAGAAGCAATGCAATTATTGCGAGTTCTTCGTCATTGAAGTCCATTTTTTCTTAACTGGTCAAAATGACGAATGTATCACGGATACCAAAAAACAAATAACTGATATACGGTTGCGATTCGATTAGTATACGGACATGTATGAACAAACATCATAATGTCTGACGGCGCGAATACGGTACGGATACGATACGGGCACGGTACGATTATGTCTGAATCGACCTTAATTGTATATTATTTGATGATTTCTTTTCCCAGTAGCCTCTCCCTCCAAGTACCCGTGTGTGTATACATACGGCGCACACACATACGAAGTATCGATCGCAGAGTGACCCAGAGAGCGGGCAGAGAACGAAAGTGATCTAGTTATCGATCAACCGCCATGCATTTACGGGTTATTGGCCGGTATTCATAGTCAGATCTTATATTTAAGATCGTCTTAAGTACGATCTTAAGATGTTATGAACCAATCACAGAGCCGTATTAGCATCTTAAGATTTTACTTAAGACGATCTTGAAATAAGATCCGACTATGAATACCGGCCATTGTCCTGGCTTTGCTAGATTTCACGTCGATTAACACTGTGACCGGATGGAGGTTCGGTATAACCACAAGTTTTAATACGCGATACATTAAATAGTAAATAACTAGTGAATAAATTGATAAATTCTGTTCCGTCAAATTCTGTTGCGGAAATTCATTTCATTTGGTCGTAATTTCGCATTCTCCCTATACCTGTCCAATTGTATTTATGTAACATTTTCATAAATTTCCGTTCCACTCGAATATCGTTTATTAATACTCGAATATTGTTTCCAATGGTGGAGTATGTATATGTAGTTCGCCGTAAATTTAAAACTTATTACAACTTTTCTTTAATTCACTTCAATGGAAAAATAAATAGTAAAAGTCAACGACATGCCCAATAGGATTATGAAACTATAAGTTTTTTATAATTTTTTTAAGATTATACGCTAGAAATCGCGAATCGATTGTTTTCCAATTGTTTCACTTCTATTATAGTCCGCGAACAGAGTGCAATGCAACAGATGCATTTATTATATCGCGAGAAATGACAGATGTAGAAAATAAACGTCCCAGGTTCTAAATCAACGTAGAGTAAATTTTGCACGAGATGAAGTGCGTCTCGTCGAAAATATACAACATCGTTGAACTGTTTTATTTACAATGCAATTAATTATTTATCAGTTACACGTTTATTTTCCGACTTTTATTCCAACATTATTACTACGAGAAAATTAGTGCCGAAGG
Source organism: Temnothorax rugatulus (assembly GCA_035220575.1). Classification (NCBI taxonomy): domain Eukaryota; kingdom Metazoa; phylum Arthropoda; class Insecta; order Hymenoptera; family Formicidae; genus Temnothorax; species Temnothorax rugatulus. The sequence goes on from JASTWL010001136.1 coordinate 43,921, forward strand.
TAATTAAAGGTAATTTTCTCGACAACGTTATAATAAAAGGCAGACATTCGATAATGGCCGGTGGAAGGGGGGGGGGGGAGAATATATGAGACTATCACGTGGAGGTTGCCCGGATTTACATCTCCTTGTGTGTGTGTACGTGTGTGTGCGTGCGCATGCGTGTTTGTGTGTGTGCGTGCATATAGAGAGCGCAATTTTATTACAGTTAATTCAGTTTTACGAGCAAATGCGAAACTGATCATGAAATAATTTATCGTTTTTATTCAGTACGCATAAAATCAATTTGACTGCAAGCATTGATAATACCGGAAGAGGATTAATCTTTCGTACCCCAAAATACAGGTGGTGAATCGACGGCATCGATGCGTCGAGCTACTTGGTCGAACTGGAGGCGCGAGTACAGCGCGACGCGGCGCGGCGCGGCGCCTCAGTCATTAAAATTGTATAAAAAATAGAATCCATCGTTTCTCCATAAAAAAAAAAATATGTGTACTTTCATAATGAAATAAAGAATAAGATAGCATTATTTAAAAAATTTTTAAAAAGGTACTTTTTAGTGAAAAAATTAATTAATCATTTCAATTGCTTATAACAATTGGAATTTGCAATTTCTTGTAACTTAAACTATTTTTTTTTCAAAGATTGTCTTGCTAGCTTTAAAATGCTTTTTTGAATATTTCTCTACGGCAAATATAACCAGATATAGCAAGTTGGCTACAATGCAGCATGTTCGTATTTCAAAGAAACTATACAGTATACAGTAGCGTTCCTGGCATGAAAATGTAGAGAAAGGTTCTCTCTGTCATTAGTACTGTTTAATCATGATAATTAGTTGTATAAAAACTCAAATGGCGAAATTGTGAAAACGGTGCCAACGAGCCCCGGTCTCCCCCTACTGCGTCTCTCCCGCGTCTTCACACGGAGGTGCATCGCAGCGGACGCCCGAGCGTCCGCCGCGGCGCCGCGCGCCGTCAAGTTCGTCACCTGATCCACGAGACGCAAGTTTCGCAGATCTACCAGAAGACCGTAATGTGCGAGGAAATCGGCACCGATAATAGGTTTCGACACATCCGCGATCACGAACCGCCACGGTAGCGCGCGTCTTAATCCCAGACTCAAAGTTAACGTCTCTGTATGTATTGTAGTACCGTTAGCCGCCGATAATTCGTAGATCGACCTCCGTCGTGGCCCGCGCCCCGCGAATTATCTGCCGGGGATACACACAGAGGTCAGCGCCCGTGTTTACTAAGAAATTCGTCTTCGTTATACATCGTCTGTCACGAAAAGCAGGGCAGCCTGCCGTCTTGAATACGAATCTCTTGAATACGATCGCGGACGCGAACGCGAACGTCGTCGTTGCGATCCTTGCGAGATCGCCCCTCGCTAATTGCTTCGATACCATGCGAATCGCCGATAATTGCTCCGCTATCTCCTGCTGCATCGTCAGTCGTAGTTGTGTAAATCTAACTCGCTCCGTGGCCCTCGCCGTCTCTGGAACGCCAATTGTTCGTTCGTATCCGCGGACCTTCTAAATCAATTCTACGGAGCAAATCTCTTGCGGTTTACAAGATTCCTTAGCTTGTCGGTTTTCTGATAAGTAGACAGAGAGGGGCAACAATCTGCAGACGCCAAAGCTGCTTGAAATTCACAAGTGTTTAAGGGGTCAATTATCTCGACTATCTTCTGTCTGAATAGATTCCACGCCGCGGACGCTTTCAATTAAGCTTTCGAATAAGTTTTAATGAGGTGTATTTTATTTCATTTAATAAAAATTTTCTTCCCGATGGGTTTCTATACCTTGTCAAATCCGACGTCTCATTGTTAAAGGATTTGATGTAATTTGATGGGGTATAGATCACACGAAATTTGACAGGGAGGATCACAAGCTTTCGCACGTATAGTCGAGGCAAATTAAAAAGGATCTTGGGCTTAGGGTCGTACACGAGGTACCCTACAACCGACAAAGTGAAATTTAAAAAGTCCCTCAAGTTAAACATAATTCCAAGTTACGGTGCAATCATGCGTGTAATAGCGAGCGCGATGAGAGCGGATCAAGCGAAGCGAAGCGTCGAGAAATAAAGTTCCCTTCGCGAGAAATTGATTCCACATTTACAGAGATGCAAATTTCAATCAGATTACAGCTTTCAATAACATTGAACGCACACGAATTCATAACGCACACAACTAGCTCGTGTACGTGTGCGGCGGCTAGAAATGTGCCGTCTCTTTCTTCCCCGAGCTGTACCAAGCCACAAGAATCGTAATAAAATTCTTATAAAAATATATTAAAATACTTTAGAATGCGAATTATCAATATTATTGCATACATTTTTTTACTTCTATTTCTTATCAATTCTTTCAAAGTTTTGTTCTGTAGCAAAAATATACATTTAATGCATATATATTAATAATATAATATAAATGTACAACTCGAGGTAGAACACCCGAGGGTGCGTAATGAGTGTTTATTGGATATATCATTTACGCGTAATCTCTTGCATGAAATTCGTATTTTCAGTCGTACTTTTTACCGGCATTTTTTAAAATGTTTTTAAATATTTTATCAGTGGTTCGGTACCATACACGTGGGAAACGTTACCTAACCTAACCCCGAGGGGATGTTTGAACTTAATTTTGAACATGAAGGGCAGGAAGATTCCACCCCGCTCGTTTCCTGGGGTGAAAAAAACCACTGCTTAAAGGGAGACCTTACGTTATTGGCTCTGGCCTTATGGCCTTATAATGCTGACAAGGAGAACTGGGGTTTTCATTGTGGAGTTTACACACATTTACACATACGCACCCACACATGCACACACACATATATAAATTCATGCGTGCATCATTGTTGGTAGAAATTAAAGAAGTTACATTTTTCATTGCTAAGTAACTTCTAAACTTGGAGTTAACTATTATCAAAATATTCTAGGCACGTCGGCTTTAGTAGTCACGCGGGTTTCTCTACCCTTGGCTTCTCCGTTGGCCTAGTAGAGAGCGCACTAGTTTATTAAGCCAAAGATCCCGGGTTCGATTCCCGGTAGAGCTAGAAAATTTTATTCGCTCGTTCTCCTCTCGGAAGGCAATGGCAAATCACCGAGAGTATGTCTTTTGCCAAGAGAACTTCTCTAAAAAATATAGCCGCTCGGAATCGGCGTTAAACTGTAGGTCTCATATACAATGTGTATAATCCAGGTGCGCAACACATGTATATGAAGAGAAGTCACCACACTCGGATACGAGCAATAAGACTGAAGTCAACAGTCTCTCGTTATTACAGTTTACCTACAAAGCCTTTAACCGATCTATCTCTTTCGAATCTATCACACGTAATTTCTCTCTGAATTTATTTTTCGTCTATTTCGCTCGGCGACTCGAATCAAAAGTATCAAATATCCGGTCGCATTTCGCGCTTCGCATCGAGAAGAGACGCGCGGAAAGGACGTCGACCTCTATCATACACGCAAATAAACATGGAGAATGAAAATATTATTGTTCGTTCACAACAAATATTTGATGCATTTAATAAAATTTATGCAATTTAATAGCGTTATTATTATTCACTTAAAACACGAATAGCATTTCAAGTAATAAAAAAATTGAGAAACTGAATGAAACACGAAACAAACGGTATTATATATCCAGGCATCCGGCAGAGTGTAACAATACACAACAAGGATATTCTGTTTCGCATATTGCAACGTGTCATATTTATGTGCAGTGAAATTTGCGCTTTTTTTACGCCGAAATTCTGTATACATTCGTGTAGCATTCGTAGAAGCTATTAAATAACACTGTTTCGGACGATTTTATTTCAGTTAGAACTGTAATATACCTAAAGAGTAGCGTGGCAGTTCGTTCATTTTATAGTTTCATCGAGGTTTCTAAATTTCGCAAGAGATTTCTTTCTTTATTAACCCTAGACAGACTCACTGGGGTGTACGGGACCCCACGCGAAATTTAAACTGAGCCCCTGCCTTAGGAAGGTTAGTTTTCATACCGAGACCCTAACCATAATTCAGTTTAGTCATCCGGCAATCGACCTCTGTGATTCAGCGAGTGCGTTAGATCCGTGCAGCAGCTGTGACCGAAAAAGAAAATCGTTTGGGGTATCGTACACCCCAGTGAGTCATTTACGCTCGACATTTACGACAGTAAACAATTGTACAATTTCAACATTGGAAATCCAAACCTGGTTTCGAAGAGAATTTTTGAAACAACTTGTTAGAAGTCTCATTGAACCACTACTTACGGGTACGACTGCGTGTGCCGACCCTCCGTCGCGAATTGAAATTCTTGATAGAGACTATACTGGAGATTCAAGCACCACCACCAAGGAGTCCCCCAAATACAAAAAAATATTCACGCTGTAGCTTTTGTCTGAGGGCAGCCGACAGAAAAACTAAAAAGTATTGTAAACGCTGCCGTCGTGCAATTTGTGACGAGCATAGAGTAACCGTGTGCTGTTCTTGCTGTTCTTGCGCAGGAACTGATTAAAATCTTTTATTTTACTGTTTACATATACTTTTGACTACCTTTCAAATAATAATAATCGACAGAATCTGTTTTACTTTCCATTTCTTGCGATTTTTCCCATCCGATAGTTTTTCGTCATTTCCTCTACTTCAGACGTTCAAAGAAATATGTTTTTTTAAGAAACGAAAAAGTCGCTTACATGCCCTTGAAGGTTGTCTATTCGTCTTTCAAAATCCGTTGGAATTTTTAAAATCGGTGAATTTTATGAAAAACTACAGCATTTTTTATTAAAAAAGTCATTTTAGCCAAATTTTTGGTTCTTTGTTTTGTTTTTCGAAATTTTTTTATTGTTCCTTTTTTACTACCACAAATTGATGACTACTATCGTCTTCCCTATTAAACAACAAACAAAATTATCTATTACAAAGTTTCTAAGAACATTCTGGAAATATTATACACGCGGTACAAGTTTGGGGTTATTAACACCCCAGTGAGTCATTCACGTATGAGAAAAATAAGTGAGTCTGTCTAGGGTTAAAATAAAATACGTTAGAAAATACTAAATAAATGTATTTATAAAAAAACACGTAAGCGATTATACAAATTTAAACGAACGTTATTGATTGCAATGCGATATATTACAATGTCGACAAATGTTTGTCACAACTTGCTTTGAAGAGCTCTCTCTCGCGCCTCGGGGAAGTATTGTTTTCGAAACAATAAAGGAATATTACTCTGGAAATTTTTCCTCCTGAGGTTACGGATCTTACGCAGTCCGAATAATTAAATATTATGTAAGATTAGAAGGGTAAGAATGACGGATTAGAAGGGAGACGAAGGGAGACGAAGGGAGACTTCTCCTCCCATTCCCTTCGCGCAAAGTTGAGAAATCGATATTCCATTATATATAGGTTTCGCGGCGGAGGCGGGGGGTGTATTCCCCGCTGATGCGAAAAGAGACCCTTGTCGTCCACCTTCTTTATCATTTCTAATGCATACGAAATAAAAAATACCCGAATTCTTACGTTCTTCCCTTAATTCTCCCCTTAATTCCCTTAATCCCTCGAGACATCTTGTAACGAGATCTGAATTCTGAAACACGAAAAAAGTCTCTGTCTATCTCCTTATGATATATAAGTAATTCATTAAATTTTCATGAGCTTCCAATTGCCTTTCATAAATTTATTTCATAATAAATATGCGGCGTCCCTTCCCCCGCATGTAATTTGTTATAAAATTCACCGCTATTTCCAGCCACTCTTTCTCCATCGCATTTTCTATTTGCTTGAACGTAGATCAAATATTTATTGATTGCACCGTATATCGTGTTCCAAATCGATCTAGACGTCTGATTGTTTAAATTATTGCGACAGCGAACGTATAATTATACAAAAGTTTTTAGATTTTGAGGAGGAAAAAGGTTGGCAATCGTGAATTTTAAATGTCAATGTTTCTAAATTTTACTGCGGTTCCTTTAGTATACTAATGTCTTCTATGCATCTAATGTGAAATATGGTATAGTGTCTTGTACTAAATGTACGCGCGGAAAGACAAAGTATGAAAGTAGATTGGCTCAAACTGAGAAAAAAAGTTATGTACTCATTTACAAAATTTGCACCAATTATTAATTTATTAATTAAACTGTCTGAGCCAATGTGAAAAGCGGCAGACGAGACTCGACAGGCAATGAATAAATTATTACGCTCCGCGCCTGGCTCGCCACGTGCCGTTATTTTTCAGCGATTTATGTTCCGTGGCTTAATGTAAATAACTTCTTTGTTATGAACATTGTTAATGCAAATTTATCGATTGTGTCGTCTTAAAATTCGGCGTTCTGAATGCGGCCGTTCGTAGGCCTGTCGAAGGTTAACCGTACGACCAACAGCGGGCCAGGACCGGTGACGGCGCTAGGTCCGTTAAACCTCCGTGTACCGTGGCGTGCGCTTGCGACGGCCTCGACGCACAACGTCGCGCGACACACACGCGCTCACACACTGAGGTGAGCGGGCGCGCGCGAGCGGGTTTTGTAAAATACCCTGCTCGGGCAGCCGGCCGGGCGACTGGGGGCGGGGGTTTGACACGTGCTGTTTTACCGGGCCACGCGTCAGACCCGGGCCATAGACCGACGATTCGGCGATGAATCGTATATCAGAACAAAAAAAACAGAAAGCTGTTTCACCTGTGTTTTCCCCTATAGGGAATCAAAGGTAAATTGAAACGCGTCACGATGGAGAATATTAGAAAGACTTACTAATTTCCTCGTTACCTTCATCAGAAAGGTATTCTCAATTGTTTTGAATTTTCTCGGCCAAACGAAACGTCGATGTCGGCCTAACAAAATCGAATTGCAGACGATGCTTAATGATTTATGGAAAAAAAGTTCCAGGGAGCGTTTGAAACACTGAGGTTTATACAGTATTAAATCACGCGAAGACTAACTTCAATGGGATTAAAGGCCAATTATAAATAGGATAAATGGTGTTTATGGGAGTGATATTTTTGCAATAAATTCTTTGTAGTGGTTTAAAAGATATTAGCATTATTATTAAATTGATTATTATTTAATTATGTAATTGTATTATTTCAGTTTCAGCTTGAAATTGCACTTTAAGACTGACGTAGTTTGTTAAACGGAAAAAATGTATATAAATTCACGCAAAGATATTGTTAGGCAATAAAATTCAGGAAATCTTGTTTCTATGGAGCGTCCGTTGGCAAGTTCTCCCCTAAGTCGACAAAATCGGCCGTCCATCCTCTCGAAATGCTTTGTCAGATAATAAAGGCTCTCGACCATACAGTTCGAGTTCATTCACGCGTAAAAGAACCAAACATCGATCGAAAATAACGAGCACACAGGACGAATACATATCAGGGCTTAAAAGTGTTGAAAAAATTTCATAAATTATTCTAGGAAATCGCCCTGTCGTCTATAACATTTGCGACATTATATTGGAATTTCATATAAAGTCTCAGATACATATCAGTCTTGATACATATGCACAAATTACCATATCCAACTTCTTGATAGAGGTGTACCTATACTGTTCTTACTCATACTGTGATACATAAACATCTTTGCAAGTTCTCCAGGCGCCATGATCAAATCAAGCCCGCGCGTAAACGGGCTTTGTAAATGCGAGCGTTCCAGAGCCGCATATATTTACCGCATTAATTTTTAATTAATAATTGTAAATGTAAGCAATAATTGTCAAGTAATAAACAAGTAATTCTTCTGGTTACAGCCTCTGGACCTATCGAACCTTGGTCCGGCGACCTGGTTCGATAACTTTAAAACGAGGTCGTTTAAATATATTATTATGACCATTTCATTAATATATATTTTCGGTTATTCATTGAATCCAATAATATCTTTTGTGTTCGAATGTAATTATGAAGACATACAATAGTTTGTATTGTATTTATTTTCATTGCTGTTTAAATCAAACAATTCATTAGTTTTCTTAAAATTCTCCATTGACTTCTCCTTGCACGACTGATCGAGGCAATCGAAATAATTTCTCTTGATTCAAATCTTGTTTTCCTGGAAAAGCCTCATTAAA
>JASTWL010001137.1:0-51940 GCA_035220575.1 Temnothorax rugatulus
AATTTTGTTGACGTCAATAATCGCTGCTTCCTCCCAACACTAACATGCATGTGATCTTAATCCCTGCTTTTACGTGCATCATATTACCTAACATTATGATCAAAACGTCTGTATCAGAACATCTTATGGTGACATTAGCCTCTTCTGTTAATTGACAGACATGAAAACTATTTTCGTATCCGCCTCTTCATGCAGAGGACAGGATAACGCGTCAACTTGAGTACGAGCATTTCATGGGTTAATGCTTTCATAATGATAACATTTATCAAAATTAAATACAGTACTTTATTGTCTATGAAAGCTGCTAAGTCATTTGATGTGCCCAGTCTTTAATAAAAATTCTACGAGTGCCTGTTTGAAATAAACATTCTTCAGTTCCACAAAGAAATCTGTTTTTCGCGTTTGATCCCTACTGCGGATAGTGTAGGGCTGCTTTTTATGAACACCTCTTAAAGAGTTTCGTAATCTTTATTGATGGCGAGAAATATCTGTCAATGTATATAAAAGTCCGAGCTGTTGTTCTCATGAGGCTTTGAAAAATTTTAGCGCTTATGTTACCGAAAGTAACTGGAACTTCTTTTTTTTGGTGGAGCAAAAAAAACCATCGTGAATGATGATATCCGTTCTTTCCGGAGGTTCGCTTGGAGATCTTTTTTCAAACATTTGCATTAGAGTAGCCTTCTCAGTTTTACATATAGACCCATCCAGGTGACAAAGGGCTAGTGGAACTGGCGTCAAGGGTATGCTAATACTTTATCAATGTCAAGTGTTTTTTCGAGAGAAATTCTCAGTAATTGACCAAACAAATCTCTTTGTAATTGCAACTGTGTCACTTTAGAATTTTGTTTTTTAAATTTACGTAAGTCAGCAAAAGTAAATACTTATTTCGTGAAATAGCTAGCTCAAATCTACCTGCATCCAGTGAACATTCTTCAATAAATTTTAGTTGCAATTCTTCATCTTTACTATGAACATTTAACACAATCAGCAATATTATCTGTTGCAGCTGCTCCCGTAGAAATATTAAATAATTCGTCTTTATCGAGATCGTTAGAAAAAGGATTAATAGTGTTTTTTTATTGTAAATATAAGTTTCTGAATGTGAGATAAACATTAACTATTCTGTATTTCTTCAAATCATTTGTTACGGTCCTGCTTTTCCAGGAGACCGCATTCATTCATACGTGCCCAATAATTTTTGTACGCAGACTGTGACTACGAGCCCAACGTTGACGCGCCGCTATGGAATTACTCGAATGAACATCCCTGTCAATTTACTAGCTGCATCAGAATTTATCGTCTGTTCCATGTAAGATCTATTGGCTGTCTAGAAAAAGGTTTATCTGTTCGTTTTATTCCAAAAGACCGTTTTCAAACTCTTTCGCGTAAGCCAGGGTGCGTTTCATCTACTTTTAGTAAATTATCCAAATATTTCACTAGGTAACGAGCATAGTTCTGTTGATTGAAAAAGAAAAAGAATTTGCGATTTTAGGCAGCACACTCATGAACAATTTGAGATCAGTTTCTTCTCACACCTGCATTCATAATCATATAATTATCTATCGCTTGTGTATAAAGTGCATAATACTGAGGGTTTTTGCCATGACGACCTAAAAGAGTTTGCTTTTTATACTTTTCGTATTTATCAATCAATTGTAGTACCGCATTTTTATCAATCATAGGATTCTCAGATGTGTGCTTGGTAAAATCATAATATATTGCTTGATATCGTCAGAAATGTCCAGATTTTCATCAGAGAGGAAACGTTCAAAATGTAATATTTCGAAAACTAAACCAAGCAACTGGTTGTAAATATTTGCACCTACTGAAGAATTTTCCTGTGATCAATCCGTTAACAGATCCATTAGCTATCAAATCGCAATCAACGAGAATGTTGGAAATTCTGCAATTATTAATGTACTTTCCCATGGCCTTAAAATATGCCATCTCTACATGAAATTCGCCTAAATGAATGAATATTTCGTTATACATTGGTGCTTCTTCACTCTGAATTCGCATAGCCTCTTTTGCAAACCGCTAATCATACGTAACCTGAATATACTTTTGGCCACATTCGTTTTTTATCTTTAAGCAATGATCGAGTGTTAATTAACAACAGCGATGTTGGTCGGAGGACTCGTTAATAGTTGTTAAGTATGAAATAATTTGTTTTTTTACCAAGATCTTTGAAAATAATGCTATTATATCCTACCCACATGGGAATATTTGCTAATTGTAAATAATGCGATAACATCCACGAAAATTTTACATCTGTCATAGATTTCATAGAGTATGGTAAAATTACGCGTTCAGCGGCTGCAGGTGATAACAAAGGTTTCATGTAATTTTGGCTTTTTCAAGTACGGTTCAATATAAAATGTCACGGCATCTAGAGTTTCGTCATCTTTTTTACTTTTCGGTTCATTAGAATCATATTGAAAATTCAGAAATTGAGTGAAACATCAGAATCAAAACGCTCAGTTGTAGCTAACAACGTTGTCATCAATATTCTGAAAATAATCCCGACAGTGTCATGTAACGTATCTTTACCCGAACTAGTCTCTACAAATCTATCAAAATTATTAAAAGCGACACCCGTAGACAAATTAGGTACGCGGGCGTACATCTTCGGGGCATAATTCGTTTGCATTCATGCTAGTGAACGTTTGCCTCCGTTTCAATCCCTTCAAGGACGCTGTAGCTACAGGCAGTGACCGAATTTATTAATCATGTTGATAACTTTTTTGCTGTTTGTCAAACTTTTCAGAGCGAGGCCGAGCGTTATGTGTTTAGACGTTTTTACTCGGCCTTTCTGTACAGAAAAAAATCATGTCTTGAGATATCGATGATATTGAGCGCTGCGTGTATCGCTTTTTTCTCGTCTCACATTTGTTCCGCATAAAAGTGTAGACATAAAATGTACGCAATGACAATGGAATTTCGCATTCGCCCTTAATCAAATTTTCCAGTGTATAATTTTTCTGACATTTTCGTTACAGGCATATTCAATATATCATTTCGTAACTGTTGAGCTGCTCTGCGAATTTCATTGTCATTTTTAATCTGAGGTAGATCGGTTTCCAAGATAGTGGCACCATATGGCACTACAACTTTGGTATTTTTTACGAAACGGATTGCAATTTGTTGTTTAAAAGTACTCAATAATCTTTCTTTTAAATATCGTGTGTTACATTCATTTTCAGAATCTACTACGTGCAATCGCTTTAACTCATCACTGAATAAAGTTTTTAGATATGACAAAAAAAAAACTCTTATTATATTTACTCGTACAAATTCAGCAACGACAGAAAATGCTTCTTTGTTTATATGTCGAATGTGATGCCATTCAGTTTGTTCCTTTTTAGCTGTACGAATTAATCGCAATGTATTTTCGAATGATATTTTACATAACCGATGGTAAAAAATATGTTTACTATTCTCTCCAATTCGTGAAACAATATCGAGTTCGCCTAATTCTATTGCCATCGATTTTAAACTGCCTATTATTTCTGAATTCGAACACAATGTAGCATCGTACAACCGACCTTTAATTCTCTTTCGTTTCTTATTGCATAATGCACATAATCCACTGTCGTCAGTAGTGCCATCGTCATCTACCTCGATTTTATTTTCGTCCAAGATTTCTTTGTTTTCCTCATGAGCACTATCAGACGCATCACTCGTACATTCGATATTGTCATTGCTGAAAAATATTATAAATCATTCAATGCATACATGTATACAGTAAATTATGTCATGAACAATTTTAATACTTAAACAAATAATTCTCTGATTCTTACCTGGATTCTAAATCAAGTGTATCATCATCGCTAGGCGCTTGTACCCTTTCGGAACATTCTATACTTTCGGTCGGAGCTATAAAAAATCCAAACGTAATTTTATTAAACACCGTTTTTTGTGTCCTTCTTAATTTAATAAAGTAGACGTAAAAAGAACAGTTCACTTTTTGCTAGCGCGTATAAACTCTGTATTTCAAATGTATACAAGGACAAATTCGTGAAAATAAAAGCTAACCGTTGTATTCGAATCGTCAGGTGAACGACCCTCTGTTTACGCAACACATGAATTTTACTTATTAAACGAATTAAACTTACCCTCTAGAAGTTGATGCAACTCCTTTGTCAATTTCACGAGATGTCGATTGCTGTGGTTCAATTTTGCATCTTTTTATATTTATTATTTAATGCAGTAAAACTTTGATAGCAAGCGGAATGATATCCTTTACTGGAACTATTAATTTTTGGTAGCGTCACATTCGAAAATTTTAACTTATACTCTTTCCGAATATTTAAAATCGGTGCACATTTTTCTAATTTTTCGTTTGTAAAATCGAGAATTTTTTGAGACCTCTTGCCACAGAAAACACAGACTTTCTTCGACATATTTCACAAGAATATGTGTTTCTCTCACAACAGACACGAGAAGAATAAGGTTCATAAGTGACAAACCCGATTTGTATACTAACATTAGAGGAAAATTACCGTGTGCGCACTGCAGCAAAAGAGCGTCGTGGGCGATGTTTTTAGTTTCAGAACAGTGTAAGAACTCGTTTGGTCCGCGTTCAAGCCATAAGATTTTTTTTTTCATATTATTAATTCATATTATCAATTTGAACTCCTCCTCTGAGAATTCAGACAGTGACGATGAGATTCAGAATATTTGATTTTATATATTATACGTATTATTTTAATAAGAAGAATGAATAATATACAATGAAAAAAATATTCCAAATTTTATTGTCCATCTATTTTGCATGTTCGTAAGTAACAAACCCGATTTATATACTAACGGTACTACATTAAAGGAAAATTACCATGTGCGCACTGCAGCAAAAAAGCGTCGTGGGCACTCTTAATTTTTAGTTTCAAAGTAGTGTAAGAACTCGTTTGGCCCGCGTTCAAGCCGTAGAATTTTTTTTCGTATTATTTATAGTTCAAACTTACCTCTCATATAAATTTCAAAGTGAATAATATTTGACATCACCCTCGTGAAATATTACATTTTTTACAACCTGTAAGAACAATTTTGTCCCGCTTGCTAGGTGTAAGAAACGTTTTTCATAAATTATTTATTAAAAACTAACTAGCAAATAAGTTTCAAGGTGAATAAAATTTGACATACCCTCTGCTTTTTTTTTTTCACTCCCCCGCAGGGGTTGGACCACCCTCCAGGTGTAAGAAATGACTTTTCAATATTAGAAGGATGTACTCTATCGAATATATAGGGTTTCCCGATGAATAAGATTTGACATAAATTTAGTGTTACGGGCTCCCGGTCTATTACGGAATAGGTCGAATAGTGATTGATATTATGTTTCTTCAAGAGTTTCTGCACGTTTGCGTTGTAAAATTCTTTCCCCTTGTCAGTCGGCAGATTTTTCGGACATCTTCCGCCGTCTCGAATTATTTTTGCAATCGCCGTAGTAACCTCGATTCCGCTCTTGGCCTTGAGCGGTACGGCCCATGCGTGCTTGCTCAGCACGTCGATAACGGTGAGTATGTAGTGGTGGCCTCTGTTGAATCGCGTGTATGGACGCATCTCGACCACATCCGCCTGCCACAGATCATCGTATCCGCGCACTATGACGCGTCTTCGCGTAAAATTTCTTCTCGCAGGAGCGTGTAATTCTTCCACCAGCAGCCGTTTTTCAGCCGATTGCTTCTTACTAGCCATGACGATGACGCGCAACTGACGCAGAGATCAATGTACGTTCTTATCTATTCGCGACGATTCGCAATTACATCTCGAATCATCTTTTGAAGTTCGTTTAGAGTAATTTGCACGTTATTCTGGAATGCGACCATCTTTCTCTCGATTTCATCCTGTCGATCTTTTAAAATTTACACGCTCTGCTGCACGTAGCGTTTGTTGGCGGCATCGCCATCATCTACAGTGGCGCTATCCGTCGAATCTTGCGCGATTTCGCGTCAAAGTCGGTGGCGATCATGCAAAGAGCGTTATCGCGGACGTAACTTCTGATTAATCCGCTCCATTGATAGTACGGTTCCGCACCGCCTCTTCCGAGCGATATACCAAACTTGTTGATCGGCATTTCGATGTTGATTGAATGACTCGTCGACGCGCGATTTAATTTATAATAAGTCCATCCTCGCGAAGTTCCTCGATAATCGACAGGATCTCGTGACCGTTGTGACCCGCTAGGCGCGAAGCTTCGAGCAATCGGAGACGATCTACAAGCTCGTTGGGATCGTCCCGATGAACATAGTCGATCTTGTTGTTGTTTAATGTCATGGCATGCGGTATACATTTTCCAGCTTTTTTACGCGAAATCGGCGATGCAATTATGCGGTCGATCTTGTTGCCGTTTAATGTCATGGCGCGCGGTATACCTTTTCCAGCCTTTTTACCCGAAAACAACGGTGCGATTACCTGTGTGTACTTGTATCCCTTGTTGCCATTTAATCGATCGTGAAGAATCATGATTGCGTTTATGAGCATTCGTCATCAACAGAATGCTCCTGTACTTTAGCTTGTCGTCCTCCGTGTAGTTCACGTTATTGGGAAATTTCTTAAAGATCAACTCGTAAAGACCGCGTGTGCCAGCGTATCGTATACCGTCGATAATTATGTTGTCCGCGTTGTCCACGTCAAAACGTTTATTACCGAGCATCATTCCATCGTTGCTGAAATAAACGCCGTACACGGTGTCTAAATCGATTTCTCGATCGCCGCTCAGAACTGCTCCGACGTACTTTTGACTCAATGGACCCAAGTGATCTCGCAACGTTTTTCGACCCTCAGATGTTTGCAACTGCTGTCGAACGGACGTCACGAGCGAGTCATCCGTGGTTTCGAAAACCTCCTCGTTTGCGAGTGATTCGAGCATCGTGGGTTGTACGGACGGCGCAGAGGTTACGGTGGTTCTGCAAACAATGGATCTTCAGCTTGTTTCAGAAGCCCGAGACGCTAGTCGAGATGCGGTAAAACCAATGCAAAATCATTAGAAGCGCACTTCTGTCGTAATTACTTGACGTATCTTACAGCGGCAAATTTCCGAATTGATGAAACTTGGTGAAAAATGAAATTCATCTAAAGTAACAGCCGTATGTGCAAATGGTGTAAATACTTCCATACACGACAACCTTCTTTACATCGCCTACCTCGATATATCTTCTAACACTGTAACTTTAGTTTTCAATGAATATAAACGCTACCTCGTCTCTTAACGCCAAACACTGAATAAGTTTATACTATCGTTAAAAATCCCTACCTATAAAAGTACAAATTTTACACGAGTAAAGAGGAGAACGTGTATCTCCGCGTGTGACAGTAATGAACGTTAACGCCGACTGTGGCAGCCGTCGTCAGCCACCAGGAAGTCGCGGAGTATGCGATACTTGGTTCGACGCGATGAAAGGTTAAAACCGATCGATACAATTTGTCAAGCCGCGGTTACTCTGATTTGTTTGACAGGACTTCGTGTATCCTAGCAACCGAGTTTTGCAAAAAGTCACCCATAGATGGATGCGAAACTCGTAATTAAAATTCAGCCACGAAGAAATATAAAGGCGACGGATTTCGGAGAAATTCGGCGATTCGGCGAATTGTCCTGGCGTTAAATAAACAGGATCAAAACGCCTCGATCCATTTTTGATAATAAAATTCTTCCTCGTTCCTACGAGGAAGGAATTACCAAGAGGCGCAAGACTCGCCCTCTTCCTCTTGATCAGATCTTCGCGATCAAGAGGAAGGAGGTTGCGCCAACCGCAGTCCCAGGCGCTAGACGCCCTGTGGAAGGCGCACAGTCGCTTCCTCTTGGAGCCAGTCACCAGGTTACCGGCGCAGGACGCCTGGCTCACGGCTCCAAGCCGTCTTCAGCCGGCGCAAGGCGCCCTGCTCCTGGCGCCGGTCGCCCAGCATCCGTCGCTCTGCCGACTCCAGGCGCTAGTCGCTCCTCTTCGACTCCTGGCGCCAGTCGCTCGTCCTCCGGCCTAACGCCGACACCCGGCGCCAGACGCCCAGACTCTAGCCCTTCGCCAATCCTCGGCGCTAGTCGCCCTACTCCTGTAGCGACAACTCCAAAGAGCAGGAAGAAGCCCTTTGAGGTTGGGACGTCGACACCGGATTCTGGAGGATCAACGCCGAAGAATCCGTGGGTCCTTCCTCCCTTTTTATTTCCTCCCTCGCTGTCGCCAATAAGGTGGTTAACCGAGGGGACTCAGACGGATCAGCTGAAGCGCCGAGGGGTTTCGTCACAAACCATCAAGGTGGAGCTGCGAGAGAATTCGACGCTGACGACTCGACCAGATTTTCGAGACACTTCAACGCAAATGGAGTCTCCAGTTTCCAGCCAGGCGGAGAGAAAAGAAGCAGCGACGCAGACCAAACAACGAGGAGGACGAAGACGACGCGGAAGATTTTAATTGTGAAGCAAGAAATATATTAAAATGTTGTAATGTTCAGAGTTTTACAAATGAATAAAATGTTCTAAAAAATACTTCAAAAAATAATAAAATATCTTAGCGATTATTCAATCGGACGACGTTACGTCCAAATTGGTGACCCCGACGTGATCGCTAAGAAGCAGAAATGGAAGGTGACGGCAGAGTCATATTCAATGGTGAGAACCAAGTCGGAAGAATGTCGGTCAGAATACCGCCTTTCTGGAATGATGAACCAGAGTTATGGTTCGCCCAGCTTGAAGGGCAGTTCGTCCTCAGTGGAATAACCGCAGATACAACAAAATACTCCTGCGCCATTGCGCAGCTGTATTCCCGACAAATCAAGGAGATTAAGGATATTATTACACAACCTCCTGAAGAGAACAAGTATGAAGCGGTTAAGAGGGCATTGATCCAGAGGTTGACAGTGTCACAAGAGCAACGAACGCGTCAACTTCTTGAATTAGAAGAGATTGGAGACCGGAAGCCGTCACAATTTCTTCGACATCTTCGAACTCTTGCCGGAAGCAATGTTCCAGATTCACTGCTACGAACTCTCTGGCTTGGAAGGCTCCCAACACAAATGCAAATGGTCCTTGCAACCCGAATTGACGATCCGCTTAACGATGTGGCAGAGCAAGCCGACCGAATACACGAGATGTCGAGCAAGGCCGTGATTGCTGCAACATCAACTATTGGTAAAAAAAACCTTAGAGGAGCAGATTTTGGCCTTGACCAAACAGGTCGAATCGCTCTCGACGCGTCTCTCCAGAGAGAGATCGAAGAAGAAGTTCGATGCGAAGAGAGATCGAAGTCGAAGTCGAAGCAAAAGTCAGTCAAAAGAAAAGGATTATGATGAGAAAAATTGCTTCTATCATAATCGATTCGGCGACAAGGCCAAGAAATGCTGTTGTGCCCGTGGACGGGGCACCGGGGATTCGTTGTTCACGGGAAGGCTGGGACACTAACTTGAACCTCAATTGCTCTCAATAAACGACTTTATTACTCTATAACGCTTTACAATCAATTGGCGTGCCCGTTCACTGCCTGACTCCACTGATCCTCCTCGTTGTTGTCTCTCTTCCTTTTTGTATCCTCGTATTTGCTGAGTTGCCCGATCGGAAGTAGGTCGATCGCGCAACTCATATTCTTGCGGGTCAGGCCTTGTGTAACTCGGCCTTGCTTAATCGGTCCTTCTTAGTATTATTCCTTAATATTATTTTATTTCTTAACTTTATATTATTCCATTTATTAATGTCGTAATTGGGACCGCAACATCCCTCCCCCTTCGAGAGGAGGAAACTACGGTCGGTAGTTTTCGTTCCCCTGTTTCGCTGCTTATTCTATTGTTATTTCTATCGGGTGTTTTATTCTCTTTATTCTTTTTTGGCGGTTACATTTTCTTATGTTCTAATATAGCATCGGTGGGTCGCTCTGGATGCGCGGTCGGGCGCTCGCTCGTATCTTATTTCTTCTTATGGCGCAGATGCTTATTCCTATCGTGCTAAGTATAAATATGATTGTTAGTGTCGATCCTACGGGATACATAACATAGGGATTGTTTATTACGCTATTTTGTGACTTATCTATTTCTTTATTTATCTCGTTTAGGTTGGAGCTTAGTTCCATTAGTTCGTTGGGATTTCTAATTACGGGTTCTAGCCTAATTTCTTTTTTCGCTTGGTCGTTAGGGTGTTTATTTTCCCTCGCTATGGTTAAGTTAAAATCTGCTAAGTGCATTTGTATTTGTCCCGCGTTCGTGTGTCTTTTGGTTTTGATCATGATGTCGGGTGTAGTTAGTTTACAATTATCGTTTATGCTTATTTTTCCTGTTCTCTCGATGTCAATTTTTTGTTCCGCCTGATCATTACACTGTATTGTTAGTTGTTGTTTTTTCGGTGTTGAGAACAGCCACGATTGTGGTTCGGTTAGCGTTATCCATAGAGTCACGTTTGACAGTACTTGTCTTTTCTCGCATGTGTTTATATATCCTGGCGCTTTTAGATAAACTTGCACCTCGCAGGGTGCGTCGGCTTTTATAAAGTAATTTCGGTTACAAATGTATTTTATTCCGCTTCGTTTACAATCGTTTAAATCACGCTCCTCTAACGGTATATAATTATGGTTTTCTTTATCTATCGCTAGTATGTGGTGTGTAACTTTTAGGAATGTGAAAAGGTTCGCGTGGTTATACACGGGTAATGGTGTCGATTTTATTATTTCATACACGGGGTATGCTACCACGGGAAATTTAATTATCGTATAAATATTCGGGTTATCGTAATAGGCGTTAATTTCAACGTAACTCTGTATATCGTTCCAATTTTCTACTCTAATTTTGAATGGGAAATGAGATCCTCTCGTCAGTTGTGACGTTGCCTCCTTTAATTCCGTTATTATTTTTTCTATCGGCAGTAGTCGAGTGAGTATGATTCCTTCTCGCGAATAGGTGAGGTAGTCTATTGTATCTTTCACGTCTTCTATTAGATCTTCCGTAATTGCGGTTAGTATTAATAACTGTTCGTCTATTTCTCCTCTTCTCGCGAAGTTGGCTATTTCCTGCTGCATTTGTGTCGTGACGTTCGTCAGCAGTTGTTCGTTGTAGTATAACGATTTTTCTAACGCCTCCATGTGGCCTATAGTGGCATTTATCACCTTTAATTGATTTTTTGCGGTGTGCCGTAGAGTCTGTTGCTGATTTTGTATCAGTTCAAGCTGCTCCTGTATGTGTTTCGCGTCGTCGGCATCCATCGTGCCGAACAGCGTTTTGCTGATCGTGCCGATCGCGTCTATTAAACCACGTCTATTATCGTTGGTTTTATATATCGCCTGTAATCGCGTTAATAATTGCGTTAAATTTTCGTTGTCTTTTTCTACTGTGCGGAGAATGTTTCTGCACATTTGCTGCGTGTCCATTGCGAGCATTGTTTCGCATACTTCTTCTGTTTGTTTCAAAAATTCTTGGAGTTGATGGTATCGATTTCCTAAGGCCGCTACCTCTATTCTAATCGCTAATTTCCATGTAGCTTCTACTTGCTGTAATTGTCCGCTTTTTTCAAAGTAGATTTCTGGCTCGCTGCTGAATTGTCGTATCTCATACGGTGGTGCTGTCTCAGGTGTCGCATTTTTCGCGAAGTGCTGAACGACGATCAGCGTCCTGTAAGATAAGGATTCACGTTACTTTTCTCCGAATTTCTATCTTGTCTTTATTGTATCTTCCCCTGAGACTCTTTTTTTTTCTTCGCGCGTTTAGTCGCCTCTGAGTCTTTGTCGCAAGCGCATTTCGTCAATAACATATTCGACAATAAAAATGAGGTGCTGACTGTGTGATCGATTTTTCGCGCCTTCGACCTGCGACGCGTGTTGGCGTTCTTATTGATTGCGCGCTGCTCGCGCGGGCGCCGTGCGTGTTGCGCCTAGTGCGCCTAGTGCGCGGATAGCTGCGAGTTTGTCTTCGGGACCCTCTTCGCCCCCTCCTCCTTACGCGGAGGTGGGCCGCCCGGGCACATGGGTGCCTATCTACCCGCTGGAAGTGTCCTTGGATGTGGTCACCGGTCGGCGGGAGGTGCGGATGATTTGCCGTATTTAATTTTCGGTAAGTACTTATTATTTAAATTCTACCTATTTACCTATTTCTAACGCTTACGTACTATTGCTTATTTCGTCTTTTTGCGCTGCTTTTATTGCTCTACGAAGTGCTTTAATCTGTTTACGTGCACTCGCGTCGTTTTTCTTCCCTTTTTTATCGTGTAATTAACGTCGGAATGTCTTTCGATCACTTCATACGGTCCTATCCACGGGGATTCTAATTTCTTCGATCTCCCTCTACGTACCGTCTCGTCGTGCAATAGCACTTTATCTCCAACCCGGAAACTGATTTCCTTTGTCTTTTTGTCGTACGTCTCCTTGGCCTTTGTCGTCTTTCAAGTGCGCCTTAGCAACTCGTTGCGTTGCGCGTAATTTTTCTTTTAATTCCTGCGCGTAATCGTCATACGTGTATGTCGGTTTCGGCGGCTGGGACAGTGCCGTCGGTAGTGTCGCGCGGTGCCCGTATACGAGCTCGAAGGGTGTGAACCCGGTCGCCGTGTGCGGCGTCGTGTTGTACGCGAACATTGCGTATGGTGTCCATTCGTCCCAGTCTGTTTGGTCCGCGTTAATATAATGTCGCAGGTATTCTGCTAACGTCCTGTGGGAGCGTTCTAATGCTCCATTGCTCTCAGGATGGTAGGCCGTGGTTTGAATTTTTTCTATCTTCAATAATTTACAGGTGTTTTTAAATATTTCGCTCAGGAAATTCGTTCCTCTGTCCGTTAGTATTTTTTCCGGAATGCCATGTTCGAAAATAATCTTAGTGACGAATTCTTTCGCGATTGTGTTAGCTTCTTGGTTAGGTATCGGTATCGCTTTACTAAATTTTGATAAATTATCTTGGAACGTAAGGATATATTTATTTCCGTTTTCGGTTACTGTTAGTGGTCCTACGATGTCTAGTGCGCATTTTTCAAACGGTTTGTCCGCGGTGTCGGTAATTATTAATGGTGCTTTATTTCTTCGCGATAATTTGTTTTTTTGACATAATTCGCATTTGGCGATGTAGTCTTCGACGTCTCTCGTTATTCCTCTCCAATTATGCGTCAACCTTATTCGATTTACGGTGCGTTCCACGCCCTGATGTCCTCCTACAGGTGCATCATGATATTCGTACAGTATGTTTTGTTTCTCTTCTTCTGTGTATTTTCTTTCGCTCTCCTGGTCGTTATTCTCTTCCTTCTCTATCTTGTTGATGTCTGTCGGCACATGTCGACTCAGCGCGTCAGCATTTCTATTCTCGCTCCCGGCCTTATGTACGATGGTGTAATCATATTCTTTTAATTTTAATCTCCATCGTATTAATCGTGATCCGGGGTCTTTTACACTGAATAGCCAAACTAATGGCTTATGATCTGTCACTATGGTGAATTTTGTTCCATAAACGTACGGTCGGAAGTGTTTTACCGCCCAGACTATCGCTAGGAGTTCCTTTTCCGTGGTGTTATAATTTTGCTCGGCTTTTGACAGTACTCGGCTCGCATACGCTACGGGTTGATCTTGGCCTATTTTCCCTTGTGACAGTATGGCTCCGATTGCATAATCTGACGCGTCTGTCGTCACTACAAATTCTTGGGAGAAGTCCGGGTATTTTAATACCGGCGCTGCCGTTAATTTTCCTTTTAGTATTTCGAATGCGTTTTGCTGTTCTGCCTTCCACTCGAATGTGGTATTTTTCCTGGTCATTTTTGTGAGTGGCTTGGCGATCGCTGAGAAATCTTTAATAAATCTTCGGTAGTATCCGGCTAGTCCTACGAAAGCCTGAATGTCCTTTACCTTTGTAGGTCTCGGGAAGCTTTTCACTGCTTCTAGTTTTGCAGGGTCCGGCGCGATTCCCTTTTCCGTTATCACATGTCCGAGATACGTCACTTCTTTCCTCAGGAATTCGCACTTATTCGGCTGTAGTTTCAAGTTGTATTTTCTCAGTCTTTTTAATACTTCAATTAATCGCTTGTTGTGCTCTTGTAAACTTGCTCCGAATACGATTATATCATCTAGATATACTAAACAGTGTAGTCCTACTAGTCCTGCTAGGACGGCTATTATGGCTCGTTGAAATGTTGCTGGGGCATTTTTCAGTCCAAAGGGCATTCTATTATGCTCATAATGTCCATATTGTGTAGAGAACGCTGTTTTTTTCTTATCCGCTTCGTCCATCGGGATTTGATGGTATCCCGAGGCGAGGTCTAGCGTGGTGAAATATTTTGCTTTTCCTAGTTGATCTAGGATATCGGTTATGATGGGCAACGGGAAGGAATCTCCCTCGGTCAGATCGTTTACAAACCGAAAATCTATTACCACTCTCATTTTTTGTTTTCCTGACGCGTCTCTTTTTTTCGGGACTACTAGCAACGGCGCATTCCACGGGCTCGTGCTGGGCCTAATAATCTTGTCTCTTAACATCTCCTTTACTTGTCTATTCACTTCTTCTTTGTGCTTTTCGGACAACCGGTACGGTCGGACGTTGACCGGTCTGCTGCCCGCCTTCGTGGTAATCTTATGCGCGACGATATCAGTGCACGTCAGTGGTTCTCCTTCCAGGTGCATTACGTCGCTGTAATCTCTGCAAATTTCCATAATGGCTTTCTTTTCTTCCTCATTCAAGTGCTGCGTTCGTATTAATTTTGCTATTTTTTCACTACGCGGCATTGCTTCTTCCGTCTGATTTACTTGGTTAACTTCTATCTCTTCTGCTTCTTCGGGCGCTAACTCTTCTAATGTGACTTGCGGCATGAGCATTTCGACCGTCTTCTCAGTCGTATTTAATATGCTTGCCGTACATAGAAAATTTTCTATCACCAGGCAGTTTCCTATGAACACTCCTGGCATTATTTGTTCTGCCTGTATAATTCCTACGGAGTTTTTATCGGTCGCAACTTGTATTATGGTTTCGCTTCGTGGTTTCAGAATCATTTTCTTATACGGGTACAATTTTAATGTACTATTCCCTATTTGTATGGAATTCGATTCGTAGCTATACGATGCTTGATGCTTCTTTATGAAGTCTACTCCTAATATTCCGTCGTATTCGATCGGGAAGTCATCCGTGACGACATATATCGCATGCTTGATTTTTCTGTCCTTCAAATCAATGGTCGCTTTGAATTTTCCAATTGTATGGGCCTTATGTCCGGTCACTCCCATTCTATCTTCTTCTATCAATGTTTCGCCTTTCAAATGCTTGACTTTAATTATTGACACGGCCGCTCCTGTATCAAACAGCAAATTCATTTTTCCGCGCTTGGCTTCTCGCATGGGCAGGGTGATTAAGTCCAGCCCTGCATGCTTCCTCGGCTTGTTAGTCATATGTGACACCTGATACTCTAGCGCAGGTCGGCGCTTCTTTGTCTCCTCCTCCTTGTCTTCCTCATCGCTGCTCGCGGCTGAATTACTGTTCTTTTTTCTCGGGCCACTCGTTTTTGGGTGAAAATTTTTGCTTTGCCCTCGCGAATGATTAGATTTGTCATGATTTGTTCGCTCTTTATTTGGTCGACCGTTTAACAGCCAGCACTCCTCGCGTATGTGCCCTGTCTTCTTACAGTATTTGCAGACTTTGTCGATTGCATTTACGCGGGGTGTCCTATCGGGTTTCGGCAAGGTGAAGCGGTTCGCGTATCTACTGGTCCGACATTCCCTTCCGTGGTGCCCGTATTTTCCGCATTTTTGGCATTGAATAGTCGGTCGGTTATCACGCGGTTGCGGCGCGTAAGCGTAATTATTTTTGGGACGCAGCGGATTTCCGCTCGGTCCGTTCACCTTTTCTTCGGCGCTCGCTCCGGCAATTGCTTCTTGCAGCGTTGCAAAATGCTGGGCTCGGACAAGTAACTTGATCTCGTCTCTCAATCCTAGTTGGAAATTTTGTAATGCCTGTTGCTGAATTGTTTCTAATATCGTTCGCTTGCTTTCTATGGTGTGATTTCTACCTTCTATCATGGAATCGTATAGTTCCATGGCTAGCTTGTCGGCTCTTAATCCGAATGCTCTCGCGCTTTCTCCGGTTTTTTGCTTGAGTGTATTAAATTCTAATTGTAAGTGTGTGGTACTTTTTCGGCTCAAGTAGCAAACTTCTAATTCTTTCTTTAATTGTGTGAAATCTCGTATCTCTCGCGTTTGGAAATCTATCATCGCTCTTCCTTTTAACTTCGTACATAATACTGCTTCGAGCAGGGTTCCTTCTTCCATTGGGTTGATATTTTTTATCGCGTATGACGCGGCGCTTAAAAATTCTTGCAGTCTACTCGAGGTTCCATCGAACTCGAGTATCATGTCGCGTGCCTCTTTTAGACGTAGATATCCGATTGCGCGTTCCGCTTGGTTTCGAATATCGTACGACGTTCGTCCGTATGTTACTTCGAACGGGAGGTTACTTTGCTCGCGTCTCGCGTAAATGTCGCGGCATTCGGGATTCGCCGTTTCTAATTGCTCTACGCGGTTTTGTAGATTGCGGATTCCATGTAGTATCTCGTCGAGGATGGCGTCTCTATCGTTCGGCTGTATTCCGGCCGGCGCGTGCATTCGGTTGCGGTTACTTGCCGGGGTTCTCTGTTGCGATAACACGCTATGAAGCCGGTTTATCTCGGCGTTGATATCCTCGGGGGTTACCTGTACATTGTCGTTGTTCGCGTCACGGTTGTCGCGATTGCTGTTTCCTGCTTCCGCCATCTCGATTACGTTTCTTGACGCGGAGTAGTATTCTTGAGGATTAAATATGCTGCTATCGTATGACGTCAGTGAAAACGCTCGTCGTTCGGATAGTCTACTGATCGTGCTGTCGGTGTCTTCGGATTGTGCGTACGTGTGTGAGGGGTGGAGTCTATTTTCCTCAGGGCAGTTATCGTTTCCTATTAAACTCGCGTCTAAATCGTCGAATGGAAATTCGCGTTCGACTACGATGTTAGGATGTAGTTCCGGTTCTGAATCGCTTTCGCTTGAATAATACGCGTCTAAGTTTCTACGCACGCTGTCGCGATTGTTGCTTACGCCTTCTTCGGCCGCTTGAACGGGGCTTAACGGGCTATTTCTACGCGCTCGTCGTGACGTTTCGCTATGGAGCCACGATTGATTTAATCCCGCAGGTGGATTATCGCTTTCCGACATCTACGGTAATTGCGCTTTACATAGAGTGCTTATCGACTTACATTATGGTCGCTAGTCGCATGTTGCTTATCGGTGCTCGTGCCGCTTTGTCGGCCGGTGAGCCTCCGTTGCGGTAGGTCGGTGCCGCGCCGTCTCGGGTTACGCTGAACGTTGTCCCTCGTCGGCTGCTACCGGGTGTTCCGCTGCTGCTGAATCTGGCTGTCGTGTCTCCGTTGAGGATGTCGCACCGCCTTAACGATTCACTTTTCTGTTTCAGCTGCCGTTCCAGTCCTTCCTGATGTGAAATCCCGCTCGCTGCCACCAGTTATGTTGTGCCCGTGGACGGGGCACCGGGGATTCGTTGTTCACGGGAAGGCTGGGACACTAACTTGAACCTCAATTGCTCTCAATAAACGATTTTATTACTCTATAACGCTTTACAATCAATTGGCGTGCCCGTTCACTGCCCGACTCCACTGATCCTCCTCGTTGTTGTCTCTCTTCCTTTTTGTATCCTCGTATTTGCTGAGTTGCCCGATCGGAAGTAGGTCGATCGCGCAACTCATATTCTCGCGGGTCAGGCCTTGTGTAACTCGGCCTTGCTTAATCGGCCCTTCTTAGTATTATTCCCTAATATTATTTTATTTCTTAACTTTATATTATTCCATTTATTAATGTCGTAATTGGGGCCGCAACAATGCACACAACCATGCGCCTTCAAATCGGAAAAAGAGCAGGGCAGTCACTGATGGCGGCCAGTGAATCTGCCCAGAAGCCCCGCCGCCTCTTCGTAACTTGCCAGGTAACCAAGAGACGTTTTCTAATAGATACTCGTCTGATGTGAGCGCATTCCAAGATCGATGTTAGCAGGACTTGTCAAGCCTTCAAATTATGAATTATTCGCAGCAAACGGTTCGACAATTACAACATATGGATGGGTCACTCTTCAGTCAGAGTTCGGACTGCGACGTGCATTTCCTTGGAGGTTCGTGATTGCCAACGTCTCTCAACCAATCATAGGAGCAGACTTCCTAGCTCACTATCATTTGCTGCCGGACTTGCAGAAGAGAATTCTGCTGGATGGCAAAACACAAATCCATGCAAAAGGATCAGCTGGCTCTGAAGCAATCGAATCTTTGAAAGTCCTAGCCGTCGAGAATAAATACCATAAAATCCTGGCAGAATTTCCAGGTCTCATAAGAGCAACTCCTGGCGCTCGAGTAGCAAAGCATTCGACAGAGCACTTTATTAAAACAACTCCAGGACCTCCGGTAACTTGCCGACCGCGAAGATTGGCTCCTGATAAACTCAAGGCAGCAAAAGCTGAGTTCAATCTCCTGCTTCAGGAAGGCATAATTCGTGTCTCGAAAAGCAGCTGGTCTTCGCGTCTTCATATGGTTCCCAAGAAGAGGGGTGCATGGAGACCTTGCGGGGATTATAGAGGAGTTAATAATAGAATAGAGCCAGATAAATTCCCGATTCCACACATCGAAGATTTTTCGCAAAATCTGCACGGAAAAAAAATCTTTTCAAAACTGGATTTGGTGCGGGCTTATAATCAGATATCTGTTCATCCTAACGATATTCCGAGGACGGCTATTATAACTCCTTTCGGGCTCTTTGAATATTTATTCATGCCTTTCGGCCTTCGAAATGCAGCTCAAACTTTTCAACGCTTCATGTACGAGATACTGAAAGATTTCGATTTCTGCTACGTCTACATTGACGACATTTTGATAGCATCTAGAGATGAAAAGGAGCATGAAGAGCATTTACGCAAGCTGTTTAAAAGACTGGAAGAGTACGGCAAATGCGTTTTCGGAGTAGACAAAATACTTTTTCTCGGATACGAAGTGTCAGAAAAAAGGACTCAGCCTCCACCGGAAAGGATTGAAGCAATCAAGAATTTTCCAAGGCTTGAGAATGTCCAACAGCTTCGACAGTTCTTTGGGACTCTGAACTTTTACAGGAGGTTTATTCCGGAAGCCGCTAAGAATCAGGCTTTATTGAACAGTCTGCTTGGTGGACCAAAGACTAAAAAAAAGCACCAATTTCCTGGAACTCAGAGCTTGAAGGAGCTTTTGTCAGATGCAAGGAAAGTCTTTCCCGAGCAACTTTGCTGGCACATCCGAAGCCAGAAGCAGAGTTAGCACTCACGACAGATGCATCTGATATTGCCATCGGTGCAGTAATCCAGCAACGAAATGGAGATGACTGGCAACCGTTGGCCTTCTTCAGCAAAAAACTGAATCCGGCCCAACAAAAATACAGTCCTTACGATAGAGAGCTTTTGGCGATTTATTTGGCCATCAAGCATTATTGCCATTTGCTTGAAGGAAGGACGTTTACTGTTTATACTGACCATAAACCAATAATTTACGCTTTCCAGCAGGTTGCAGAACACAGCTCTCCAAGACAAGCGCGGCATCTCCAGTATATCGGGCAGTTTACCACCGATATTCAACATATCTCTGGTAAAGAGAATGTTGTTGCTGACGCTTTATAGAGAGTGGAAGAAATTCAAACTGCAGTCAACCTGGAAGATTTAGCAAGAGCACAAGAAGAGGCTACCGAGGTACAGGATCTCCTGAAAGGGAACTCTTCGCTCGAGCTAGAGAAGGTTCCAATTCCTGGAACAAGTACTACTTTATATTGCGACACTTCTACGCCTTTTACTCGACCTTTTGTGACAAAGAAGTTCAGAAAGCAAGTTTTTCAGTATCTTCACAGCTTGTCACATCCAGGAACCAGAGCAACAGCAAAGCTTGTCGCACAGCGGTATGTTTGGCCACAAATTAAGGCGGATTGCCATAAATGGACAAGAGCCTGTATCGCTTGCCAGAAGTCGAAAGTCCAAAGGCACAATCGATCACCGATCGGTGAATTTCGTGGACCATCCAGACGGTTTGAGCATATTCACATAGATCTTGTAGGACCATTACCAATTTCTCAAGGTTTCAGGTACTGTTTCACGATGATCGATCGATTCACCAGATGGCCGGAAGCGATACCGGTGTCAGATATATCGGCTGAAACGATTACTGAAAATCTTTTCACGCATTGGATAGCAAGGTTTAGTACTCCAGCTCGAGTTACTACAGATCAAGGGAGGCAATTTGAAGCCGACTTGTTCCGACAACTCACTAGGCTGACAGGCACCACGCATATTCACACGACGGCCTATCATCCTGCAGCGAATGGTATGGTTGAACGATTACATCGTCAAATCAAGACGGCCATCAAGTGTCATGCAACAGAAGCCTGGACTGAAGTACTTCCTGTCATCGTGATGGGCATTCGAGCGGCGTTCAAAGAAGATCTTCTCGCAACTCCTGCAGAACTCGTCTATGGTGAAACTATTAGACTACCCGGAGAATTTCTGCAAGAATCTTCTCAGACGTATGATTCAAGTGATTTCCTGAAAAAACTTAGGCAGACGATGAGGAATTTACGGCCACAGCCAGTCAAGAGGCACGGGTTGCCTGCAATATTTTAGCATAAAAGCCTGAAGGATTCGAAATATGTATTTCTCAGGCATGATGCACCAACACGAGCTCTTCAACCCACTTTTGATGGCCCTTACGAAGTCCTCAGCAAAGGTGAAAAGGTTTACAAATTACGGATCAATGAAAAGATCGTCCACGCATCGGTTGACCGGCTTAAACCTGCCTATATTTTGACGGAGCAAGAGGACTCTGTGAAACCTTGTGAAACGCATGAACACGAGCAGAATGCTCCAACATCTCCTGAAGTCAAAACTCGAAGTGGCAGGATATCTCGAAAGACTGTTCGCTTCGCATTGACTTAAAAACAACGAAGGGGGTAATGTGGCAGCCGTCGTCAGCCACCAGGAAGTCGCGGAGTAAGCGATACTTGGTTCGACGCGATGACAGGTTAAAACCGATCGATAAAATCTGTCAAGCCGCGGTTACTCTGATTTGTTTGACAGGATTTCATGTATCCTAGCAACCGAGTTTTGCAAAAAGTCACCCATAGATGGATGCGAAACTAATCAAAATTCAACCACGATGTAATATAAAGGCGACTGATTGTGGAGAAATTCGGCGATTCAGCGAATTGTCCTGGCGTTAAATATACAGGTCAAGACGCCTCGTCTTTTTGATAACAAGAAGATTCCTCCTCGTCCTCCTTACGAGAAAGGAATCACCAAGAAGCGCAAGACTCGCCCGCTTCCTCTTGATCAATCAGATCTTCGCGATCAAAAGGAAGGAGGTTGCGCCAACCGCAGTCCTAGGCGCTAGACGCCCTGTGGAAGGCGCACAGTCGCTTCCTCTTGGAGCCAGTCATCAGGTTACCGGCGCAGGACGCCTGGTTCACGGCTCCAAGCCGTCTTCAGCCGGCGCAAGGCGCCCTGCTCCCGGCGCCGGTCGCCCAGCATCCGTCGCTCCGCCGACTCCAGGCGCTAGTCGCTCCTCTTCGACTCCTGGCGCCAGTCGCTCGTCCTCCGGCCCAACGCCGACACCCGGCGCCAGACGCCCAGACTCTAGCTCTTCGCCAATCCTCGGCGCTAGTCGCCCTACTCCTGTAGCGACAACTCCAAAGAGCAGGAAGAGGCCCTTCGAGGTTGGGACGTCGACACCGGATTCTGGAGGATCAACGCCGAAGAATCCGTAGGTCCTTCCTCCCCTTTTATCTCCTCCCTTGCTGTCGCCAATAAGGAGGTTAACCGAGGGAACTCAGACGGATCAGCTGAAGCGCCGAGGGGTTTCGTCACAAACCAACAAAGTGGAGCTGCGAGAGAATTCGACGCTGACGACTCGACCAGATCTTCGAGACACTTCAACGTAAACGGAGTCTCCAGTTTCCAGCCAGGCGGAGAGAAAAGAAGCAGCGACGCAGACCAAACAACGAGGAGGACGAAGACGACACGGAAGATTTTAATTGTGAAGCAAGAAGTATATTAAAATGTTGTAATGTTCAGAGTTTTACAAATGAATAAAATGTTCTAAAAAATACTTCAAAAAATAATAAAATATCTTACAATTAGCGATTATTCAATCGGACGACGTTACGTCCAAAATAATATTGTCCATGGGTTTCTAATCTCTCACAAATACGGTGGAAGAAACCATGGTCCGGATGTCGTCTGTCTGGAAATCTTTGAGCGTAAAGTGCAGCCACTTGTCTTTGATTCTTCTGACACTGACCATAAATAAGGATTATGTCCGTTAATTCTTTATTTGAATAATAATTTCTTTCGGGTTCCATTATAATCTCTTAAATATCACATTTACGCCATAACTTTTGTCAAACACAAGACAATCAAGACCGCTACGAAGCGGTGGTTCTTGATTTATTACAGGTGAGATTTTTTCTTGACTCATTATAGATAAGAACCATGTTTGTTAGCTGTGCATTTCAATAGTTTTAGCACCCGCAATATGTTGTTATTTGGACTCTTACCTTTCCCGCACCCCACCGCGGTTCTAGCGGTCTTGATTATCTTGTGTTTGACAAAAGTTAATGGCGTAAATGTGATATTTAAGAGATTATAATGGAACCCGAAAGAAATTATTATTCAAATAAAGAATTAACGGACATGATCTTTATTTATGGCCAGTGTCAGAAGAATCAAAGACAAGCGGCTGCACTTTACGCTCAAAGATTTTCAGACAGACGACATCCGGACCATGGTTTCTTCCACCGTATTTGTGAGAGATTAGAAACCCATGGACAATATTATAAACCCACCAGGCGCATCCATGTTCCGCAGAGGAGGCAAGAGACAATTGATGTTGTTCAACAGGCTCTTATGGCAAATCCTCATACAAGCACAAGAGCAATTGCTACAGATTTGAACATGAACCATATTACCGTTCATAAAATTATTAAACATTCCCTGCGTTGGCATCCATTTAAACAGCATACAACTCAGAAACTCAAACCTGGTGATACGCCACGACGTTTAAATTTTTGTGATTGGCTCATTGAACATGTAAGTTACTTTAAAAATTAATTTTTAATTCTTTTGTAGCAACATACCAGACGTTGTTGCCGTTTACGAGCTTATGTCGTCAATTCATACTAAATTACTCAATTTATGCAGGTGGATTTGAATGATGTCAGAAACGATATATTTTTGAAAAACATTCTCTGGTCTGACGAAGCAATTTTTGGAAGTGATGGATGTATCAACAGGCACAATGAGCATCACTATGCAGAGCACAATCCTCATTGCATAAGAGAAATAAACATTCTGGGTAGATGGACTGTGAATGTGTGGCTCGGAATTATAGGAGATCATATTATCGGCCCAGAATTTATTCAGGGCAATATAAATGCACAATACTACGCAAATTTCCTTCTCCATCGGCTTGATGAACTTCTCGAGGATGTGCCACTGGCTACAAGATTAACAATGATATTTCAACAGGATGGACATCCCGCCCACACTTCTGTTTTGGCGAGAAATATTTTAAATCAAAAATTTCCCAGGAGATGGATCGGACTTCGTGGTCATCGAGAGTGGCCACTACGCTCCCCGGATCTCACGCCTATGGATTTTTTCGCATGGGGCTTCTTAAGAAGTAAAGTATATGAAACTCTGCCGGAAAATGCGGAAACTCTGAAAAATAGAATTCGCAACGCGTGTGCAGAGATCACTCCTCTCATGCTCGAACGAGTGAGAGAAAATTTTATGCGCAGAATCGCTTTATGTTTAGAACAAAATGATAGTTACGTAGAACATTTGTTATAAGCATATTTTAAAATAAGAAATAAATTTTGTTCAAATTTGTTCATTCAATTGTATCTAGGTTATGTTATCTGTATTAATTTCATTTATAATAGTAAATTATATAATTATACACTATGTCAGAGTCATGGATGTAGGAATATCTGGATGGAGCGTAAGGTAATTCTTGGGCGAGGGGGGTGAAGCCTGAGAAGTGATGGGAAAATCGGTCGGCAGCCATCTTGGTTGCAACATGGCGGATCGCAACACATGACCTGTCGGAGAGTGTTGTCGCCAACACGAGTTGTGCAAGTGCAGGTTATTTTATAATTAAAAAAATGCCAAATTGTTGCCTAAAATTTTGTAAAAATAGAAGAACTTCGAAAGGAAAGGAGCAAATAAAATGTGAAAAATTGCATAAGAAGATATCGTTTCACAGGTGAGAATTGGTTTATAACCTCATTGTTTACTTTATTTTTAAAACTTGATGTTATAAATCTATTAGTATTACTATTATTGTTCCTGGGGCGGCAGTGTGGTCTAGTGGTAGAGCGCCAGACTCGTAATCTGAGGAACCAGGTTCGAGTCCACTAGAGCCATGTAAGTATGGAATGTTTTTTCGATAGCTGCGCCCCTCCGTGCAAGATAGGCTCTTGTGCGGAGAAAACTGGGCTCCGTCTTTCGGTAAGAGACGTTAAGCCGTTGGTCCAAAGGGTTAAAGTGAGAGGAGAAGGATAGGATTGGTAGTAGTTTGCGAACCCTACGGGGATATGCAATAAATTACGAATTTTACAGGAATTTACAGGAATTTTACTATTATTGTTCCTAATTTTATGTCATAAGTTGTTATTATATATATAATTATATATATATGTAATTGTGTATGTGATTGTAGAATTCCAAAAGACATTCAGTTCAGAAAACTTTGGCTGGATCGCATTGGTTAGCTATCGATAATGTGGGAGCAAATTCCTATGTATGTTCTCTGCACTTCGACGATGTCGATTTCGACAGAACTTCCCTTTCTTGTGTCAAGCTTCGAAAGAATGCACTGCCAATGGTATTCATTTCTACTATAAAGAATTTTTAAATTACTTATATCTGTATATCATATAAAGTAAATAACATAACTTCATAATTACAGATATTATCTACACAAGCAACTGACAATAGTGATCAATCAGGTGATGAGGAAACACAAGAACAACCCCTACTAGAAATGAAAGAGAATTTACTTATTGAAGATATGAGTGAGGGACCATTAGCGAAACGGCGCAAAGAAAGTTCTGAACATTTGGAGAAACTCGAGGAGAAACTTCAAGGTAATAAAATGAAGTAATGAATAATAATGAAAGTAATTTGGCGGATGTATACAAATGCATATTTTTAATTATTGAAACGGTGTATTTTATTTATATTTAGCCTTATATTTTTATTTTGAATATGCTTTGACTCAATTTTCGTTAAAATATTTCTTTAGGCAATAAATGCAAAAAATCGCTATTTCATTACTTAGTAGGGGAGACCGGGGCTAAACCGCCAACGGGGTTGAACCGCCAAATCAAATATCTCGGAACCTGTATATTGTGCGAACTCGCTATTAACATTGTAAACGCTGCTTATGGTACCCATGTGACCAACGGAGTTTCGGCAGGTTACCTGCCGTGTTATGATTTTTACGAGGGCAAACGTGTTTTCGGAAGGTGAAAGTGAAATTTTCTGCGCGTGGAAATTTTGTAATATCTTGAATATTATTGTATCACCGAATCTCAAAGTAAGTGATTATAAAGAGTAATGCATGCTGAACACGAATCCAGTGTAGTTTTTTCATTATCGTTGATGTCTAATATTTCGTGGGCGATCAAACCTGAAACTTATGTTTGGGGCTTATCCGCCAGTAAGCACCCGGGGCTGGTCCGCCAGTCTCGTCACTGTGGCGTGCCGGGCGCACGACTTCAGCTTACGGCGATTTCAGGTTAGGTTTCCCTCGAGCGTGATTCTGTCTTCCCTTGCACGTGCGTCAGTTTGTATAGGAGGGAAATGGTACGCACGTTTCGTCGCAAAACGACTCCCGTCGACAAGGAGCAACTCAAGAAGGCAGTTCTTGCGGTGAGAAAAGATAAAATGAGCGCTTACGCAGCCGCAAAACAATTCGATGTCCGGAGAACCACGTTGAACGACTTGAAAAAAATGCCACACAAACAGAACCGCAGCCTTCGACGAGCAGTGGGCGTAAATCGAAATCAAGGAAGCAGCAGCGGTCGGATTCTGACGAAGACTTGGATAATACGTGCTGCGTGTGCTCAGAGAAGTTGACAATAAACAGAGCATATGGGAAACAGTGCATTGCGTGCGAGCGTAGGGCACACAACACAATAACACATGCGTGCGCTTGTCAGGATCTGTATTCACGTGCCTAAATTGTTTTATGGAATAAGTAAAAAAAATGTTTCGCATAAAAATTTTTAATAAATTTTTATATTTTTCTCTTAAAAAACAATTATTCAAATGTGTCCTATCATTTTTCAGGATTAGATGTACGTATATGTGTTGAAAATGCAGTGTGGCGGATTAGCCCCGGGGGGGTGGCGGTTCAACCCCGGCATTTTTGAGATTTCAATTTTTCCACCGTTGTCGTTTTTGATCTATACCGGTTAAACAAAGCAACATAGATAAAAATTTCCTATATAAATTTTGTAGCTAAAGGTTCACTCTTTACAGTGGTATACCACATTTAACTAAAATTATTTATTTTGTTGGTAAAAATTGGCACCGAAAAAAAACTGGCGGTTTAGCCCCGGTCTCCCCTACTTACAATTAATATTGAAAAAAGATTCTATTACACTTATAATTTTATTATATATTAAATATATGAATACAATTTTTGTCAAGATGGTTTATGCATTATAGAAGTTATTTATTTTTATTTATTGTGTAGAAATTGAGGTAACATCCGAAAGGAAATGTTTCATGGCAACTACTCCAAAACGAGCCACAGTAGGTACATCTGTGTGACCATCGTTTTTCGAGAATTCTCCTCGGAAAGTTTTTCTGAAGACTGTTTTAGAAAATACAAGGGTGATGTACAAACAAAAAATCAAAGCTCTCCAACAGACTATAAAAAGAAAAAATAAACGAATTGCGCAGATGCATAGCATATTAGTAAGCTCTTGTCGGTGACGACGAAAATGAGCAATGTAATTTAATAAATATTAAGAATCGTGGGCACTTGACATATTCTTCTCGAGATGTTATCATTATTTATCAACGGGCTGAGGCGGCGGTACGATGTGCTTTAAAAGAAAGCGGTGGCGAGCGTTTACTCAAAAAATATACAGAGCTGTATTTAGTTACTTTTACCTTAAAATCGTTTATTGGCAATTCCAATGTTTTTGTATATTTAACACAACATCATTGTACGGGCCACACGGCACTTGAGAACCATGCCTTGTTGTTAATGAGAGCGATTATATCAATGAATATATTAATATTAGATTGTATTCAATAGGACGTTCAATTACCAAAGATACTATGTTAAGCGAAAAACACGCGGCTAATAAACTTATTTTATTCAAAGGACAAGAGGACTTGGTTAGTGGATGCGTGTGTGATTGGATGCGGATTGCGAGCGTTGCGTGGGTGATTGCGAGCGACTGCGTTCACGGATAAATTCGGAGTGTAGGATAGAAGGAGAGGGGAGGTAAACGGCGGAGGAGGCGACAGAAGTGGAGGGAAGTAGAGAGACGTAAGGGGTGAGAAGTAATTAAAGGGGTAAATAGACGACTAAGTGAGAGGTTAGGATAGAGGGACGAGGGGAAGGGCTAGGGATAGGGGATTGCGTGCGTTTTACATACGGCATAGGGCATAGAGTATATAGACGACATACGGCATAGAGTAGGGTGACAGGTGAGCGGCTGCGAGTAAGGCCGAGTCCGCATGTAACGCGGCGGGCCCGTGCGTATTGTCAGGCGAGTTACAACATGCAGAAGGACGAGGAGAGAGGGAGAAGAGGATCGAGGAAGGATAAATTGATGGAGAGAGAGAGATCGAATTCAACTAGCATACTGGAATTTACGTATGATAAGAGGAAGAGGGACGAGCTAGAGAGACAGACAGCAGAGATATTCAAAAGGAGCAATATGATGGATAGAACACCGCCTGGAGAGAAGAGATTGAAAGAGAAGGAGGGAGATACGGAAGAGAATGGAAAGAGGAAGAGTGAAGAGGGAGCTATGATAGCATTATTAAGAGAATTAAAAGAAGAAATGGCAAGTACAAGGATCGAGATACGGGAATTAAAGGAAAGCTGGAAGGCTAAGGAGGAAAGAATGGAGAAGAAGATAGAGGAATTAGAAGAAAGAGTAAAAGAACTAGAGAGACAAGGAGCCGGAGGAAAAGGGAGGTTAGAAGAAAAGATAGAAGAAATAACGGAAAAAGTAAAGGAACGGATAGGTAGACAGGGAGGCAAGGGGGAGTCAACGGGCGAGATAGGAGAGGAAGTGAGAAGGTTGAAAAGGATAATGGACGAGAGAGAGAAGAAGGAGAGAAGGAATAACATAACCATAAGAGGACTGAGGAAGGGGAAGAGCAGCCTGAAGGAGGAGGCTAAAGAATTTCTGGAAAAGGAATTCGGGATCAAAGAAAATGTAAAAGGTGTTCAAGTGGTAGGCAGGGAAGGAAAGGAAGTAATAATAGTAGAGATGGAAGATTGGGAGGGAAAGGAAACAATAATGAAACGGAAGAGCAAATTGTCCGGGGGAAACATATTCATTGATCATGATCCGACGAAAGAAGAGAGAGATGTGCAAAGGTTACTGAGAGAACGGGCAAGAAAGGAACGAGTGGAAGGGAAGAAGGTAAAAGTAGGATATAGAAAAATGTACATAGAGAATGAGATGTATGTATGGAATGAGGAGGCAGAGGAAATAAGGAAAAGGGAGAATTTTCAAAAATCGGCCGAGAGGAAGGAATAGATGTGCGAGTAAAAGAGGGAGGCAAAGGGAAGAGGAAGAGGAGAGGAAAAGGAAACAAGGATACAAGCGCAGAACTAAGGATGATCTTTTGGAATGTGGCAGGGCTGAAGAAGAAGGACAGGGAATTCTGGGAATACATAGAAGGATTTGACATTATAGGACTATGCGAAACGTGGGTAGAAGAAAAGGAATGGGAGAGAATGAAAAGGAATATGTCAAAGAAATTTGAATGGAAATGTCAACACGCGATTAGAGAGAAATGTAAAGGTAGGGCGAAGGGAGGTATAATAACAGGCATAAGGAAAGAGATAGAGGAGATAGATATTAAGGAAGCGGTATTTGTAAACGGAATGCAGGAGAGGAGGCTGAGGGTAGAGGGGGAAATATGGAGAATAATAACGGTATATAATGGGGAGAATATGAGAACATTACGAAGAGAATTAGAGGAAATGATAGAGGAAAGGGAGGAGGAAATTCTATGTATAGGGGGAGATTTTAATGCAAGAATAGGGGGGGGAGGGTAAGAATTACGAGGGGGACAACGACGGGGAAAGACAGAGAAGCTCTAAAGATGAGGTAATAAACACGGAGGGAAAGGAATTTTTAGAGATGCTGGAAGAGAGGGGGTGGGAGGTAGGGAACGGTAATATGAGAGGTGACGAGGAAGGAGAATGGACGTACTCCGGGGGAAGAGGAACATCGGTGGTGGACTACATGGTGGTGAATCGAGAGGCGTGGGACAGAGTAATCAAGTTAACGATAGGAGAAAGGGTGGAGTCGGACCACCAACCCTTGGAGGTAGAAGTAAGGGGAGGAGTAGAGAGGTTGGAGGAGGAGATGCAAAAGAAGACAAAGGAAGTGATACAGTGGGACGAAGAGAGTATCAAGAAGTATAAGGAGAAAGCGGAAGAGGTAGAGGTGGAGGGGGAAGAGGTGGAGGACGTCTGGGAAAACCTGAAGAAGGCAGTAGAGAAAAGTATGGTAAGGAAAAGGATTACGATAAGGAGGAAGAAAATAGGAGAGAAGGATTGGTGGGACGAGGAGTGCAAGAGAAAGAAAAGGGGGCTGAAGAGGACATATAAAAGATGGAGAATGGGAAAGGAAGGAAAGGAGGTATATGTGAAACTAAGAAGAGAATTTAGGGAGATGTGCAGAAGGAAGGAAGAAAAAAGACTAGAGAAATATGAGGAAGAAGTCAGGAGCGCGAAAACAGAAGAGCAAATATGGAAGATAATTAACAAGGAAAGGAAGAAAAGAGTACCAATTGAGGAAGATATAAAGATGGAGGAATGGGAGAATGGGAGAATCATTTTATGCAGTTGTTGGAAGGAAGTAAAGAGGACAGGAGAGAGGAGGTGGAAAGAAGAAGCAAGGAAGAAGATGGGGAGCTGGAGATTCAGGATCAAGAAATTGAAGAACAGATCAATAACTTAAAGAGGAGAAAGGCGGCAGGAGTAGATGGGATAGCAGGAGAGGCATGGAAGTTCAGCGACGGGCGGATAAAGGGAAAGCTGAAGGAAATCCTGAAAAAGGTGTGGAGAGGGGAAGGCTTCCCGGAAGAATGGAGAGTGGGGTTAATAGCCCCAATTTTCAAGAAAGGTGACCCGAAAAGTGTGGAAAACTACAGGGGAGTCTCTCTGTTATGCACTGCGTATAAAATATACGCAGGAATATTAGCAGAGAGGCTAAGGAAAGAGGCAGAAGAGAAGAATATTCTGCCGGAAACTCAAGCAGGTTTTAGGAAGGGCAGAGGGACGATGGACAACGTGTATGTGTTACAGCACGTGGTCAAGAGAGAACTGAGGAAGAAAGGAGGAAAAGTATATGGGTTCTTTGTGGACCTAAGGGCGGCCTTCGACAGAGTGGACAGAAAGATCTTATGGGAAGCAATGGAGAAAAGAGGAATAAGAAGAGGGATAATTGAAAGGATCAAGGAAATCTATGAAGGGACGAAGAATGCGGTTAAAGTGAGCGGAAAAGTCTCCAACTGGTTCTGGACGGAGAAAGGAGTAAGGCAGGGGTGCCCTCTGAGTCCGCTACTGTTCTCGATATTGATCGCAGATGTGGAGGAGGAGATGAGGACAGGGCAGGCGGGCGGCATGAGGGTTGGAGCAGAAAGGATATGGACACTAGCGTATGCAGATGATCTGGTGCTGCTGGCAAAAAGTGTGGATGGAATGAAAGAGATGATAAGGAGACTGGAGAGATACCTAAGAAGGAAAAAACTGCAGTTGAACACAGAGAAGTCAAAGATTATGTGCTTTAGAAGAGGAGGAGGCAGAGGAAAGGAGGTGGGATGGGAATGGGAAGGAAAGAGATTGGAGGAAGTGAAGGAATACAAGTACTTGGGATACGAGTTGAGGAGGAATGGAAGCGACGACGGACAGA
Organism: Temnothorax rugatulus; assembly: GCA_035220575.1. Taxonomy (NCBI): domain Eukaryota; kingdom Metazoa; phylum Arthropoda; class Insecta; order Hymenoptera; family Formicidae; genus Temnothorax; species Temnothorax rugatulus. The sequence continues at coordinate 31,143 of JASTWL010001137.1, forward strand.
TCAAGAGTGCAAAGAAGAAGGCAAATATAGTGATGAGGTAGGTATGGGGGGTGGGGGAACGTAGGTTTAGGGATGACTTTAGGAGAAGGATGATATTATTTAAATACTTAGTACTTGGGGTTATAATGTATGGGGCAGAGATCTGGGGTTGGAGAGAAAGAGAAGAACTGGAAAAAATACATAAAAAGTATGTAAAGTGGACCCTTGGCCTCGACTCCTGTACGCCGGACTATATAGTTTATAAGGAAACGGGGAGAGTAAAGTTAAGTACAATTGCGGGAAATAGAGCAGTAAGGTTCGAGGAAAAGGCTATGAAGATGGGGGAAAGAAAATTGGTAGTAGAATGCGTGAAGGAAAAAGAGAGTGAGGGACAAAAGGGTATGGTGGGGGAGGAGAGAGAGATGTTTTATAGGCAAAACGGATTCAGTTCAGAGGGTATAAAACTACTGAGGGAGGGGGAGGCGGATATAGGGCAAGTAATAGGGCAGAGAGAGAGAGAGAGACTAGGGCAATGGATGGATAGCAAGATAGGAAGCACGAGATACAACAAGAGATATAAGGACATAATGGCGCAGGAAGGACCGAGATATTTGAGAGAAAAAGGGCACAAAGGGAGCCAAAAGTTGATTGCGAGATGGAGATGTGGAAACGAAGAGGAAAGAAACAGATTTTGGGCAGAGGCGGGAAGAAGAAAATGCCAGATCTGCGAAGAAGAAGAAGGAACGATGGAGCACATACTGACACATGTAGATAGAGAGCGCAAGATTAGAGTGAAGGATTTTTTAGGAGAGGAAGGAAAGATAGCGAATGTGAAATGCATGAGAGAATTAGGAAAAATGAGAGAGAATAGGAGAAGGGAAAGAGAGAGTGGATGAAGGAGTGAATGTTAAGGTAGCAAAATTGTAAACCAAGTCCCGGATTTTAGGCCGGAAGGCCGAACCGAATAAAGTATATTATTATTATTATTATTATTCAAAGGACAATATAATATTTTATATTGTATTTTATTTTTTAATAATAAACTTGCAAATTAAACATATATGGTACATACGTATTCATTACAATTATTTTCCTTTTTATCCCTTTTTTTATTTATATATTCACTTATATTATTCATAAATATAACCCTAAGAGCACGATATATTGCAGCAACATTGCCACATTGCACTTGCAGCGTAAAATTGCAGCAACATTGCAGCAATATTGAAATACAATATTGTGGCAATCTTGCAGTAATATTGCTGCAAGGTGGCACTGCAACATATTAAAAGACATATATATATATATATATATATATATATATATATATATATATATATATATACACATATACGTACGTATATTATATATTATATGTACCAATTTAGTAGAATGCATTTACGTACTGTTTCTATATACATATAATAAATATACATATAATAGATATAATGTCACTATTAAAAATTTGTGCAGCTATATACTCTTTTTAAACTGAATTTGTTTCTTAAGATGATTGTTGAAAAATTATATATTTGCGATGGTTGTGACATATGTAGACTATATATAACCCTTACATCAAATTAAGAAGTAGTCTACCACATAAGGCAGTTGGCTCACGAACCAGAGGTGCCGAGGTCCCGAGTTCGAATCCCACCAAGGTAAGTGTGTTTTTCAAATACGAGAAAATATTTATAATTATAGACTGCATCTTAAGAAAAAAAAGTTATAAAATAATAATAAAATTTCGAAAAAAAAATTTTTTTTATGCCGGGTGAATATCGAAAATCAGTGTCCTCTAGTATTAAGAGGACTGCAATCTTAAGTCTAGTGTCTCATGGTTAGAGGATATTTCTCTAGATTTTAAAATATCTTCTTGAGACCGTATTTCAGAGGAAAATCCTCTAAAATCAAGCGGGAGCCACTAAATGACAGAATATTTTTTTTGGGTAAATATTTGTTCAATGTGCCACAACATTGCTGCAAAATTGCAGCAAAATTGCGCTACAATATTGCCACAACATTGCTGCACATTGCAGCAATATTGCGCAGGGTAGGACATTAATAGATTGCTGCAGCATTGCAGCAATATTGCATGCAATATTGCAAGCTTGCTGTGCAATATTGCTGCAACATTGCTGCAATATATCGTGCTGTTAGGGTATATTATATTATTTTTAAGTAATATGTTATTAGTTGTATATAAGATATATATAAGTTGTACGTTATTTAATTTATACGCTGATTTTGATGATTTTTATAATGAATTATTTTGTTTTCTGGTACGAAAGCATTCAAAGTCCGATTCATAGTTAGAACTTATTTTTAAGATCATCTTAAGTTTATCTTCAGATATTCCGTAGCCACCTGAAATGATCCGCACAGCATTTTAAGATGAACTTAAGATAACCTTAAATATAAAATGAGATTATGAATACCATCTTGCTCGTTTCTCGACAAAGAAAAATATCGTGTAAATATCGTGAGATAAATAAAACTTTTATAACTTAAAGAACGAGATTTTTATAATTAAAATAAACCTTAAAAAAAAGGTGAAAGCTCAGTTTTACTAGGACTATAAACTCGTAATTCAGCGTGGATTTATAAAAATCACATAAATAGCACACAATTAGCCGTAATGCGCTTAAATTAACGGTCAAAGTACTTTCGCAATATTTTACTTAATTTTCTCCTCTCTCTCTCTCTCTCTCTCTCTCTCGTTGTTTCTTTATTCTAACTCGTTTAAGATTCAAGAAACGCTGTCAATTATATACGAGCTATTTTTTTTGCACCATCTGTTTGTTTCTCGCGATTAATATCCGTAGCACACATCATTAGATGTCCTCTGGATTCTTTTTTTTTTTTTACTTCAAATAAACCTTTAAATACGTTAAAAAGATATATTATTGATACAAACACGTACTTTTTATATATTTTCAATGTTTTCTTGTTGAGCACTGTTCTGCGTCGCTGCTGAAACGATTATATGGAACATGTTGCCTTTGTCCTTTTCCTAACCGTTCTTCATCGGTCGTTTGATATTGTGAACCTGCTGCATGTTTTCGTGCTGATTCAAGAGATTCTACAGAATAAAAGAAAAAGTCTATATAATGACAAACACATATAAAATCAAGAGACACAGTATGCTAAATGTAGCGCGAGACAACCCCGTATATCTATACGCGAACCGGCCATTCACGAGTACCCAAGGAACTTATTAATAACGACTGAACCGATCAAGTTCTAAGTATTAGGCTCCACTATACTTACTGCAAAATTTTACGACGTTTATTTTATAAGTGGCCCATGTTTTACAATCCGGACTTTCACAGTTTGCAATCATCTGTGGACAGTTTGATGTTCTAGGCGGCCACCAGCACCGCGGGTCATCTTCTTGAAGCCATGTTATTAGTATTTCTGAATATGTTAAGTCTGCGAGGAACTGTACAACCGCATAATTCCACATTCTTGCCTTTCGCTTATTTTTACACGACATTGTCCCTTTTGCGATCTGTAAAAAGGATTATAATATTTACATTAATATACATAACATCCACCAAAAATTAAGGTCTTACTAAACATTTTTACACCGAAATACCAACCTTTTGTTAACCTTCAGAACCCAAGATATCAAAATTTGCACGATATTTATCATAAAAACGAAAGTTCAGATTAAAGTAAAAAATTATTGCGAAGTTGACATTAAAACATATTAAAATAAACTTGTACTGCACCTAATTATTAGTAAGAGGAAGCGGTATTATAACGAAGAATCAACTTCATCAAGATATTTTACTTTAAAACATTTCTTTTGTATTCGTGCTACTGGAATTGTTATAATGTCAAATGTAGTAGTGTTTAATAATACAAATATGCCAAGCTTTCTCGAATCGCACGGTGTAAAAAACGATTTTGGATTTATAAAACATTTTACATGGGTACATAATACCCGATTTTGTTCAAATATATCTAAAATAAAAACCACAGAGTTGTCATCGAGAAAAGCACAATTGTCACTTTTATTAATCTTGAAACATTTAAACTGTAGATAAGAAATGTCCTTATTATCTGATCGATGTTTATAAACTACAATTGGATATTGCATCGTGTGCGGCTGGACTGGTACTTGTAATTCTTCAAAGATTCGATTTGATAATTCTTGTAATGGTTTTCCAGATTGATGTAGCTCCTTTTTAATTTTTTGCATATAATTTTCAAATTTAAAGCAGCTAAAATTGTCTAAACAACCAAAAGTTTTTACATTGTTGGCAAGATGAACGAGATTATGAACATTGTATGACAAATATTCATTACCATAAATATTTCCATAATTGGAAACAAACCATACTAATAAAGAATTCGCATAAGCATTAAATGATATACATAATTGCGGATCGCTTAATATTCTTATAGCAACACTAAGAGAGACAAAATGATCATAATGTATCGGTCGCATTATTGATTTCATAATAATGCCAGTATACAGTAAGAATTGACGAAACTCTGTAGCTTTCCATCTGTCCGGATCACGTAAACTTCTTGGTTTTCTGGCAAATTCAGGTGGAATACAGGACTTAATTGCAATTAGATAATTCGAAACTGAATTTACACCTTCTGCTGACAATCTAATATTTTTGTTGCCTTTAACCCATAATTGCAGCAATCTTTTCATAACACCTAAATAAACTAGATGCATATAATCCAGTGGAATTTGTAAAACCATATCAATTAATAATTTTTCTAATATAGAATTACCTATGTGATGTTCAATTTGAATTCGATTTATAAATGTTTCGTTTATACGTAAAGTACAATCAATTTCAGGAAAAATGACTCTATTATTGAAAAAAATCGTCTTCTTGTACACATCTAGAACATGAAAAATATCCAGTATGACTTTTGGTATATTTAATAAATGATCTAGCCGGAGCGTCACATATTATTGCATTAATAACAACCGTATATGTTTCATTGTAAACAGTTATACCACGTTGAGAAAGTTCAATAAATTCATTTACAAAATCAGTTAGAAATTCGTTAGCATCACTAGGCTTGCGCATACCATGATATACTCCAATTATGAAAGGCACTGTATAAACATCAATTTCCTCAATAGATGCCATAATAGGCAAAAATTGACTGCCAGAACTCTTGGACAGCGGCAAACCATCTATATTTACATTTAATTTTATTTCCTTTGTTTTCAAAAATTTGAGGTATATTTTTATGGATCGCTCCAGAGCAAAAGAAAGGCTAAAGTGTATGTAGTGACCAATACCTATAACTTTAAAATTTACGGACACATTTCATGAGGTTTGAAGTAAAACTCTAACATCACTAGGCAATTCTACATGACCGTGTTTTCTTAGAATCAAAAGTAATTTGTTAGCAGTGTTATGTGAAATATTATCTTCCATTATTAATCTTTGTAAATCTGTTCGTAAAGTCGTTTCATCCATACAATCTGTGACATCTTCCAATGTCACAGGAGTGTCATTTTGTGATTCAATATGAGGTTCTTCATGTTTGCTTTCTACATGAGACTGTGATTCTAATGCATCTAATCCGTTTATATCTGTAACATTTCTATAAGAAATATAACCAATATTTACTGGTTCATCTACCGATTCATTTACCGCTTCATCTATCGCTTCAAGTACTGGAGAAGTGCTATGTTCCGAACAACTGATTGCAACAAAGGAGGATCTTCATGACAATGTAATTTATAATTTATTAACTGATTCTTTCGTCTCTTAGATAAATACCGTATATCCTTAGGCATGATGCAGGCAAGTTGTGGTCACTCACAGATAAAATGCTATACAAATATTACATTACGTTAAAAAATGGAAAAAAATAGTTTGAAATAACTATAATGTTTAAATTCATAATTTTTTAATTTAAGATTAAAGAATCACACAATTAGTATCCATTTCATAGTAAAAAAAATTATAAGAATACAAAAATACAAAAATACAAAAATTATAAGAATCATATTTCTGTTGTGCCGTAACCGGGATGCTCGGGGCCGGCACAGGATTCGGGAATTTTGGGTCGGAGAATGACTAACTCGTCGCACTGTGTTTAATTATTTAAATATATTTCTGGTATTTAACAATTGTCCCCGTGACTTATTAATTAAATCCCTATATTCGCGATATACTTGAGTCGCTTAACGATTATTACGATTTCTATAAATGTGACAGTTATTGTGGCGCACGTATTCGCTTAGATGGTGATTAGCGACTGCCCGCCCGGTCTGACAATTCGGCGGTATTTGTACCGTCGGACTGTCAGTCTGTCGGGGAGGCTCCCGAGTTGACTTCCCGGTGTCAGCGCTTTGTGCTGACCTTCGTATCAGCGCTTTCGTTCGACCTGGAGTTGAACGCTCCAGGTTCAGGTATCGGTTTGCATCGGATGATCGATCGTCCGATGCAACCGTCAGGTTTTTCGGCGGATGTTCGATTCGACTTTCGCTAGGGTCGGATTATTTATGAATTTATCCTTATTACGTTGTGCGCTCACAACATCCCTTCCCCCGCGGAAAAAGAAAAACTGAGGTGCTCGAAGTTTTTCGTTATTCATTTATGTGTTTTTCTTTTTCTTTGGGGGTTACAATCTATTTTTCTTTTCTAATATTTACGCTGTGGTATTACCCTTTAGATTCTTAATGATTTCCTTTTTTCTTTATTATCTAAATGATTACAATTATAATGCTTACTATGGCTACCATTATGGTCGCGGAGTCTACAGAATATACGATATTATTATTTGCTTTCGGTGGGTACTTTATATTTTTAATTATATCAATAAAAGCCTTTAGTCTGTTCGCGTGTACGCGTAACGTTTTTCGTCCTTTCTTAATTGTATAATTTAATTCATTTATTTTTTCTATTACTATGTACGGTCCTATCCACTGCGCTTCTAACTTTTTTGATCTTCCTCGCCAAACCGTTTCGTCGTATAATAGTACTTGATCTCCCGCTTTAAATATTTCTATTTTCGCTTTTTTATCGTACTGTTGCTTCGCCTTAATCTTTTCATGCTTGGTGTGTTCTCTAGCTATTTCGTTTGTTGCGCGTATTCTTTCTCGAAGTTCTTGTGCGTAATTGTCGTAGAAGAAGCACGGAGTGATAGATAATTTAAATTCTCATCCTCAACGTTCAAATAATAATGCAGATTTTGACAGTTATAAACAGACATCTTATAAAAGACGAGCTGTTGAGTATTGGCGAAATTGGGGCACTAATGAAAGAAATGACGGCGAGAAAAAGAATCGTTCTCTAATAGTAATACAAAATAAATTAGAAGTTTCATCTGAACGTCAGTTAAGGCGATGGGAAGAACGATTACAATGAGGTAGAAGTCGTATTGAGGGTATTTTAAAAATTATTACATTTTTAGAAAACCTAAATATATATTATATACATATATACAATTATAAAGCATATAGAAAACGATAAAAATTTTACTTACAACATTTTTTATATATCTTATTGTTTCGACAATAATTACTTACGCACATAGTACGGATGAGCATGGATAGCGTATATACGGAGGCGTTTGTAATTAATTCTTGAAAATGGTTTATCGTAACATAACTTTCTCATATATGGTTGAATTCGTAAAAAAATAACCTTTTATTTGGTGATAAAAAATTTTTAAAATTTTGAAAAAAATGTATTGGTGGCGGGGGTATATTTAAAAATAAAAGAAATAAAAAAATTATTTTGTTATTATTTTAAAGTACTTTTGAAGCCATTTAATTTCCATTTTGGAAAATTTTTCTATCTCTTATAGTTTCGGAGATATTCGGCCCGAAAGAGAAAAACCGATTTTTTCGAAGAGGTGTTTCACACCCTAAAAATGAATTAGAGCGCCTATAAAAAAATAGGTGTCTTTTGGATTTTTGTGTTTAACAACATACTTAAAGAAAATTCAAATCGGACAGTTGTGGTAGTTCCTTGTTAGATTTGCAAACACCCGTAAACAAAGAAAACAATTTTAAAAGGTAAAAAAGTAACATAATGTATTTTGATACACAGAATGAATCACTGAAGATGTTACTAATATTTCTGAAATTGAACGAGAAATTCTTATTTTCCAGCAACTGTTTGGTAAAGATCCGGAAAGATTAATAATCCGTTTAAAAGGAAAGAATAAGGGTTTAAAGAAAAATAGTAAAAGAGTTATATTGAACTAGAGCACCTGTATCGCATTGCCTAAAGAAGAGTTAGAAGGCACTTTAATTTCCCTTATCCGAAGGCTGACTTCAAAAACTTCCCCTGCTAAGATCAATACTTTCTGAGATAATTCGCAGAGATAATTGGCACACAAAATAAAACTCATAATAAAACCTATATATGTATATGTATATATATATTTTTATATAAATAAAACTACTTGTTTATGATAATTAGTGAAGTGCATATTTATTGAAAATAAATACATATTGCCTGAAATGAAAACAAAATATCAATAACAACTTTAAATAAATGTTAGAATTAATATTACGGTAATCTTAATATAATATTATAATAAAGTTGATAGTACATTTAAATTTTTATCTCAAAAACTTTACAGGAATGATAAAAAAAAACCTTAGCGCAATGTTATTTGCAACGTTATGGCACCCCCATTTCAACATTACTGAAATTTCGGAATCGTGGTCAAAGTATGTTCATAATGATGGTCTATACAACATTAAGAACTACATATTTAACAACATTACAAGTTTTAGAATATCGTTGCAATAACATTGTAATAATGATTTTTTGCTTACTGGGTAGTTACTTCGAAAACCCCCCAGATATACATTTTTATAAGATGTCCTACATTTTTACAATTTGATTCCGCCATTTTGAATTGCTTAATTTCGACCTCAGATTCGTAATCAGCGACATCGAAAACCGTTTATGCATTTCTTCCGACCCAATAAACAATTTTATGGATGACAGGGGTAAGGTGATTGGTCTGCACATCAATTTTTTATTAACTTTGACAGTTGATTATCAATGAACAATTTTTTCTTTTAAATCGGGCTCGACAAAGTTTTAGAGAATTTTATTACGCACATTTAAAAAAAAAATCGTTTATTTTGGTCAAGAATTGCAGTCTAAAAGGTAGTTTGTCCGCGGAAACTCACTTGGCCCTACTGTGGCGTAGGTCCGCTGACACTATGCTGGCGTACGCTTCCGCACCAAGAAGCAGCTCGACGGGGTCTCGAGCCCGGAACTCGGGATCGGCGAGATTGAGTTCGTCCACGTGCGACCACGAGCCGCTGCCGCTCTCGGCCGCCCCGCTGTACACGGACAGTTTCGGCAGTACTAAGGACGAGACGGTGAACGTGAATTGTCCGATGCGCGACGCGATAGTGACAGCAACTCGTCCTCTCGCGTAGCCTGTCCGGAGGCCACCCACACCGTAGATCGCGACGGACGTCGGAGTGCGCGGCAATCGCAAGCGTTGGGCCAACGATTCTGTAATTAGAGACGTTTCGGAGCCCGGGTCCACCAAGGCACGCACGGAGTGGTACTCGCCGTGACAGTTTATCACCAGGACGCGCGCGGTCGCGAGCAAAACGGGGGTGCACTCCGCGGACAGGCGCTTTGCAACGTGCACCGTCGGTGTCGAGCTAGCACCGGGAGCGGGCAACGCAACGGCCGAAAATGCGTCATGAAGCGACGTATGATGCCGACCCGAGCACTTTACGCAAGTCTTGGTGGAAGTGCACTCACCGATTAGATGTCGACCCAGGCAGTTCAGGCACCGCTGATGCGTCGTGGCCGCCTCTCGCCTTTCCTGGGCTGTCTTTCGCTTGTATTGGTCGCAGAAGGCTAAGAAGTGCTCTTTCTTGCAGAGTGGGCAGCTGCGGCCGGCGTCCGTCCCCTGAGTCCTGGCGTGGTTGGCCCGAGCGGAACGACTGCTCTTCTCACCAGGCTTTCCCGAGGATGTCTCGCCCTTGGCTACCCTGAGCACTTCCTGCGTCATCAGCTGCTCCTGCAGGAAGTCGCGGAGTTCCTCATATGACGGTGGCACGACGGTTTTCCCGAGCGAGCTCTCCCACTCGCGACGGGTTTTGGAGTCGAGAAGTTCGACGGCCAAGTGTACAAAAAGGTCTGTGCCGTTCGTGATCGGTCGCCCAATACCCTCTAACGCACCGACGGTGGAGACCACTCCGTGAAAAATGCGGCGGAGATCGGAGACGGAATCAGCCTTCATCTTCGGAAGTGACGTGAATGCTGCAAGGTAAGATCTCACCAGCAGTCTCTTATTTTCAAAGTGGTCGTTGAGGGTCACCCAGGCGCGCTCGAAATTCTCCTCCGTTAACGGTAAGCTTCTAATCAATTGCTCTGCGTCCCCCTTTACGCTCGTCTTTAGATAGTGAAATTTCTCGACTTTTGACAGGGAGTCGTCCGTCACTACGATGGAGGAGAACAAATCTCGGAAGGCAGGCCAATCCTCGAATTTCCCTGAGAATTGCGGCATCTGGATTCGTGGCAATACGTTGCGTGAAGTCGCATGCCCCGCTTTAGCTGACTTCAAGTCATCGAAAACCTTCGCATCCTCGAGCTTCTGCTCGTACTCCAGAAGCTTGGTTCTCTGCTGAATGTAGGCCGTTTCGGCGAGACTCAGGAAGTCTTCAGTGTTGTACGTGCTCTTATCGAAATCCTCACCGAATTCTGCTTGCAGGCGGTCGTGCTGAGCTTGGAATTTGACCCACTTGCCCTCCAGGACCGACAGCGTGGAGTGAATGAGGGGAAGCGTGATTTTGGCGGCGCCGCTTTTACGGAGATTTTCTGCGGTGCGGGCGATGCCCCGTAAATGTCTCGTTGGGAGGCGATTAATCGCTCCATTCTTCCTTTTCAGAATCACTCACGGCGCGATGGAAATAGCCGTGCCGAAGGCTGGTTTGCGGACTGAAGCCGGTTATTACAACGAGAAATCCGGCTCGAAGGACCAGAAATGTGCGAATTTGCAAGTGCCGAATTTTATCGTTGCGGGAAAGGAAGGAAGGCGCGTGGCAGAGAGGCAGAAAGCTTGTTGAGTGAAAGAAGGTGTATTTGAAAAAAACAGTGTACAAAGAAGAAGCCGACAGCGAGAACGAGATGGAAGTGCGCGAGCTCGAAAATCAGCGAAACGGAGAGAAAACGTGCGATGATTACTCGTCGAAAGCTACGTGCGATAAGAGGCCCGGCACGGCCGGGCGTGCCTTATTTATAGCCCTCGACTTTCCAGAAGATTCCGCCGGTGATCGATAACAATTCGGTCGGAGACAAGGGCGTTCGCGAATCTTCCAGAAAATCGGAGGGCAAGTTGTTTGTTGTTATTTTCGGAGGCGCTGGCCGTTTGCCTTAAGCGGTCGCCATCCGATTTTCCGGCCGCGCGATTCGCGGAGCGGAGCCTATCTGCGCGCCGCGTCACGTAGGCGAGCGCTCGCTCGTGATTGGCGCACGCGATGCTCGGTGCGATCCCTCGCGGCAAGGCGGCCTTTTCCGAACAATGTCCGAATCACTCGCGAGCGATGATGTTTTCGAAAGCATGGACACGAGTAATCTCGCGACGTCCGCGTCCGTTTGAAAGCAGTTGGAGACAGCGGAGGGTCGAGAAACGTTTAAAGAAACGTTGCGACATCACTTAGGTCCGTTGAGCCAAAAGTACATCGGAGCTGTTTTGAGCGACAATCGAAAGATTATAAACTACGTGTACGGCGTTTATTTCAGCAACGATGGAATGATGCTCGGCAATAAACGTTTTGACGTGGACAACGCGGATAACATAAGTATCGACGGCGTACGATATATCGACACACCTGGTCTTCACGAGTTGATCTTCAAGAGAAATCCCGATGGCGACATCTACACGGAGGACGACATGCAAAAGTACAAGAGCATCCTGTTGGCGCCCTTACGGAAAGAAACTACAGCGGATTACAGAAAATTATATTACAGGAACTACATAAAAGTATTACACGAAATTACAGATTGAAGTATTGTAATATGCTGTAATATTTTCGTACTATACGCTCGAATTACAGGAAAATATTACAGGAAAATAGCCTGTAACACCCAAAAGATTGCAGTCCTCTTAATACTAGAGGACACTGATTTCCGATATTCACCCAGCATAAAAAAAAATTATTTTTTTGAAATTTTATTACTATTTTATAACTAAATTTGTTTCTTAAGATGCAGTCTATGATTATAAATATTTTCTCGTATTTGAAAAACACACTTACCTTGGTGGGATTCGAACTCGGGACCTCGGGACCTCTGGATCGTGAGCCAACTGCCTTACGTGGTAGACTACTTCTTAATTTGATGTAAGTGTTATATGTAGTCTACATATGTCATAACCAGCGCAAATATATAATTTTTCAAAAATCATCTTAAGAAACAAATTCAGTTTAAAAAGAGTAATAAAATTTTGAATTGGATATATGATATAATATTTCTTAATGTCGGGTGAATGTCAGAAACCGTCGGCTCATTATGAAATTTTGTGTTCGTAAATATATTTATGAAAAAAGTATATTTATAAAGTTAAAACATTCTTATCAAATCCTTACAAGGGCCTCATTAGACAAAAATAAGAAAACCTTTCTTATGGCATCCCTAATAAATAATGAACACATTTTGTAGATTACATGTGTAGTCTACTACACAAGTCACTTACCATACGTGTAGTATATTACACATATAATGGATTACACGTGTAGTGGATTTCACACTTCATGATTAAACGTGTATTCCATATTACAGGGATTTCACGCACTAAAGTAATTACAGCGTGTAATAACTACAGATTATTGTGTTCCTTTCTGTGATAACTACAGGGGGTCCTGTAGTAACTACACAAGTGTAATATTTACTGGCTGTAGTTTCTTTCCGTAAGGGCGACGAGCGCGCATAAACGCAATCACAATGCACATGCTCCATTACTGAGCAACAGGGGATACAAGTATAGATATGTAATCGCACCGTTGTTACCTATTGAATCCAGAAAGAAAAAATCTGGAAAGGGATTATCCATGCCTCGCGTGATGACGTTAACCGACAATAAGATCGACTACGTGCACTGGGACGACTCCAACGAGCTGGTGGATCGTCTCCGATTGCTCGACGCTTCGCGCCACGCAGGCAACAATGCCCACGACAACGAGATCATGTCGATCATCGAGGAATTTCGCGAAGCCGGGCTTACTATAAATTTAATGGTGCAACAGCGATTCTTTCAGTCAGCGTCGAAATGCCGATCAACAAATTGGATTGTTCAAGCACAGCGGAGACGCGACAAACTCCATTTCGTACCATCAGTGGAGCGGATTAATGAGAAATTTCGTGCGCGAAGAAGCTCTGTGTCGCACCGCTACGGACTTTGAGCAAGATTCGTCGCGTAGCGCAACCTGAGACTGACGGTGACGTGGTTAACAAACTATACGTGGATCGGTGCGTTAAAAATTTGATAGATCAACGGAAAGAGTCAGACGAGAAGCTTACCGCGTTCGAGAAGGACGTGCGAGCGTTACAGACTGCGGTAAACGAGCTTCGGCGTACGAATATCGTTAGATTAGAAACGGTTAACGAACGGCTAAGAAACGGCTCAGAAACGACTATCGAACGACGATGAGTGACAAACAACGGTTAATTGACGACAACGAATAGCAACGAACGATTCGAGAACGGTTGTCGGACGGTTGTCGAATGGTTCAAGAACGGGTCAGAATCGATTACGAGCGGTTCAGAAACAGCTACGAACGATGTAGTTATACAATCAACTGCTATCGAACAGCTATCAAACATCTTTAAAACATCTTTAAAACATCATTAAAACAACTATCAAACAACTAAAACATCATTAAAACATCGTTAAAACATTTTTTAAACAACTAAAACATCTTTCAAACAACTAAAACATCTTTAAAACATCTTTAAAACAACTATCAAACAACAAAAACATCGTTAAAACAACTATCAAACAACTAAAACATCTATATTATACTACAAACTATGTGGTAAAAGTAAAAAAAACATTGTAACATATATATACATATATAGTTTATTTCAAAAAATCACAATTTTTCTGGTGTTGCGACCACCAGTTAAATATTTTTAATACATTTTGTAATGCGCAATTCTTAACATGTTTTCCGCATCGTACAGTATTAGTAACATCTAGATTACTTAAAGATTCGATATTGTCGTAATCTGCGTCCAAAGTCTCAATGTTTAGGCTTTTTCTCGCTTTATTCTCAAGCAGATCCACCAGCCATTCTCGTTTCTGGCATCCGTTCACGTACACAAGAGTCGAATTCTCGTCGCCCTCTCCAAGCACGGCCGATGTAATTAGGTGTTTCGCCATGCTGTACGGCACGTTTCCGTCCTCCCATCGTAGTCCATGGTGATTTGCAATTAACCAGGAAGCGCATGACTTGTCGGATTTTGTGAGGAAACTCCACGGCATGGAGAGTGTAAAAATGTAATGCGCCAAAACGGTCCCGTTTCTCAGCACAGTCACCTCTTTTACGACAAATTTCATCTCGACGATGAATTCTTGCAGATCGACAAACGTTGGTACGATCATGACGAAACGACGGAGCAATCTGTATCTTATCGCGGTACATCTGTGCCTCTTATATTGCAATATCTGCTGATATTGCAATTTACATGATTTTGCGCACTACGTTCGACAATGGACAGTATTCGATTACGCGATCATGCAAGATGAGACAATAGGCGGTAGTATTTGCCGGTACCTTCTCTTTGCAGTCAAATTCTATTCGCACATCCACGGTGTCGCTCTTGACAGACTCGTTTTGTCGCGAGCAATCAATGACAACAAAAGGTCCTTTTGTCAGGAATGTAACCACGGTGCAAAGCGTCTCGAAGCAGTCGTATCCGTAATAAGCTTTACGAAAACGCGCATACATATCGAAAAGGACGGTGTATCGATTTTTGCCAAAATCCAGATTCAAGTCATCGTACGGATAAAATTCAGAGTTTAGATAAAGTTTCACGTTGGTCAAGTTACAGTCATCAAATACGCTAACATCTTGCGACATGATGTTCTTGTGACCGGTTTGCAGCGCAAAGATAACGTACCGCGGCTTCTCTAGCTGAGTCGCCGTTTTGACGGCCCACGAATGCTTGGTCGTGCTCTGCAACATGGGGTACTCATACAGATCCCACCAACGGAAACTGACACTAAGATATCGTCCGCTTTCCAAGGCCCGTAGCATGGATAGCTTATTGACCTCGTTTAATGTAACGTGAGGCATTCGCCACTGTACTTTAAACAATTCAATTTCCGGCTCCGTTGCCGGAGTTCCTACAATGCAATTGTTATCGCTACGCGCTCGTATCAAAATTAATTCGTGACGAGCGTTAACAACCGCGCGTTTGTAATCCTTGCAAAAGCCCAACAATGTGTTGAGCGGTACGCAAAAGTTGAAATATCTCTCCGGGTGAGAAGATGAAATGTCCTATCCAGCATTTTGCATAATTTTTGCTTTGTCATTTGTAAACGATACATAGTTTTTGATGGTACTGGTTATTCCAACGTTTCTGTTGCGATCAATCTCCACGCCATTGAACTCGTATCGAATTTCGTCAAACATGAACGTCACACAATTATTCGCAAGCGTTGTCTCAGACTCGTCATTTTTTCTCTTTATCGTCAATCTTCCTTCAACGTAGAGAAAGCTTTCGCACGGCAACGTGTATAAATCCTGCTGTTGTATGGGTATTCTTATCTCATCGTTATGTCCAAACGTGTTGGCGTACGGATTGTACATGTGTGTCTCAATCTTGACGACGCTATCGTCAAAGATCGGCTCACCTCCAATGTTTAAGATATTAGCCATTTCATACGACGAAACCCAATGATTTCAAAAATTCAACGTTCGACGCAGTGAGTTTCTTCTTTGGCGATCGGATTGTCTCTCTAATTTTCTCGTCTGTTGCACCTGCTCAGCTTCGTTCAGTACGAGCATCTCACGTTATCGCTGTCGTCTTCGTACATGCAGTCTAACGGTGATCTCTCCGCGAAAATCAATCAATCGGCCGTCCTGATCCACGACGCGAAGCGTCAAATCCAAAATGCTCCGTACGATGGTCGGAAGGTAAATGATCTGTGCCGGCGTTTCCGATATCTTATATCCTGGAGGCACACTCGGTGAAAACTCGTGTATCGTGTGCACGTACTTGTCGTTGCTGTACGCACCCGCGGTCACGTTGCATTTTATGCGAATGATGTTTACGTTAATGATATTTATCGGAACATCCGATTCGTGCCATTGTCGCGGCTCCAGCACGCGATTCGCTGAAAATCCCAGCAGCGATCCAATGTTGTTTGGTTTTGTGAAATTTATCCGATAAGCGCACTTGATCTCACTCTTCATCGTATTGTTATTAGCCCGAATAATCAATGGGTACTCTCCGTCTTCGTTTGTCGAGACATTATTGGACGGGTTCCATAAAAGGGCGCGTTTCAGATACATGTCTATATCACGCCGTTCATACGATCCTTCGGGAATGGTAATCTCCTTGTCGTCATCGTCATAGTAGAATTTATTGTTCGACGAATTTACATTCGGTATCGTGTGATAGGTTTCAAAATCTGTCAGACCGAACTCGTAATCGCCATCGCTCAAATCCACTGCGGGAAAGTAGCTTACCGCGAGGATGCTGCTCTTGCCGATGAGCGTAAATGTCAGTGACATGTTTGAATGAATACTGAGATTAAACAGCATAACGCCGGTTTTTAAATTGATTGTCAACCGTCTGTAGAAAGCGCAGACAGAGTTGACCGCAATTGCTCTGATCGTATCGCTGATAAGGCGTGCGATTGTACTCTATCTTCGTCACATTGTTCAGATACTACGCCAATTCTCTCGGTGGTCGAAGATTGCCAAAACTGTCGAAATATATGGCACGACCTCCCCTCTTCGCGTACGCCACCCAGTGAGTACCCGGTCCATCAGCATTATCCAAATTCACGATGCCACTCTCGTTTCGACGTATACCGCCGATCGGTAACGAGTCGCGCATGAAAATATCTCTAAAATATGGAATGCGCATACGTTTTGCCAGTTGTTGCAGTTGTACGTTGGTAGTTACACCCTTGGGAATTTTTAGCGTCTCCTCGACGTTTTTTTTTTTTTTTTTCTCGAGACTCCTCGTCCGCGTTTTAACCCAGTAAAATGACTCGAAATTTGTCGATTTGGAGGAAATAATTTGTACAGGGCTGAAACTTTGTAAACAGGCTTGTTTTAGGGTACTATTTAACATATTAAAAGTCCCCATATGTAGACGCTACGTTGCGGGCAGGGGAGGGTCCAAAAGGTCCAAAAAACCAGTTTTTCGCAAATAACTCGGAAAATATCAACTTTACGGAAATTTATGTAGATATAAAAATTGTAGCTTACAAAATTCCGCACAATTTCGTTTTTTATTCAAGTCTGTACGACCAAATGGAACAGAGATAGCATTTTTTTAAACACCGGTAGTTTTGCGACGCAACGAAAACGCTTACGTGCGTCGCGCATATATATATGCGTTTATATATATATGAAGTAATGAAAAAAAGTGAAAAATTATTATCCACATATTTTTGGACTAAAATGTTAATTTAACAAAAATTTATTTTTTTTCTTCAATATTTAAACGCCTGTAACTCATCAACGTTTCAATGAAAAAAGGTCTACGACGTCTCATTTTAAAGATAATTAAAATATCTTTAAGAAAAATACATAACATTACTGCCTCCAACCAATCAGAAAAAGTTATTTTCCAAAATGCACTCAAAAATGACATTTTCATCTATAAATACTATAAGCAGAGATAGATTATGTATGCAGAACGATTTTATACAAAATGCACTCAGACACCATGTTTTTTGCCACATCACACTATCAGTCAAACAGTGCAAAATGGACAGAGATTGCATGGCATAATAGTATACAATGGACGTTCGCACGAAGAACACATTATATTGTCAAAGAGTATACAAGGCCTGGTGTCGTGTCTACGAACAGCGTACAAAAACGAGAATATTCCGCTAATTTCCACCATACATGCTGCACAAAACTTCGCATGTCCGGAAGTATAGTAAATGTACATGCAACACATCTTTTTAAGAGGATCCAATGTATTTACCTCTGCTTGATTCAAAACTCTAAAAATTTCATCTTGTACATCATCAGAATGCTCTGATATGTCACTGTCATAACACGAATCGTTAGCAATAAGTGCATCATCATCAACTTCTTCCTGTTCATTCACATCCAACTTCTTCATTCACTTCCAGTTCTTCATTCACTTCTATTTCTTCATCATCATTTGCTTCAACGTCCATATCCTCTTGTTCAAATAGTTCCTCGAAATCCATTTTACACACACACACACACACACACACACACACACACACACACACACACATTGCTTACTTGCACTCACGCGCTAAAATATAAACTTTGGATAATATCCGAAGGTTCTTTTCCAATAAAATTCGCTATCGAGAAACTCCCGGTTCGATCGGAGATCGGCGATTCCCAATTCGCGACGGATCAAATACCTCACTATGTCAACTCTCCACAAATGCACTCTAGAACAATTTCTCATGCGCGGTTCGCCGATCTTCACGATTTTGAATTTACTATTGAGCACCGGTTTGCACAAGTTTTCGTATTCGTCAAGCATGGCAACCGACTCTCACTTCCAGCCCTCGACTACTGAGCGTACCCTCAAATTCATCCTTCCATATCTCACTATTGTCACATCGTTTGTTTATCATATCTAATTTCACCATGATCTCAGCATCCGTACGGATGCGCCTTGCGAAAAACCTATGATGTACAGTTTTGCACGTGTGCAATGAAGTTACCACGAGACACGTATGTTCTTGTCTTTAAAACATCTCTTAAACAACTATCAAACAAGTAAAAACATCTTTAAAAACAGCTATCAAACAAGTAAAACATCTTTAAAAACAATATCGAACATCTTTTAAACATCTTTAAAAACATCATTAAAAACAACTAAACATCTTTAAAACAAGTAAAACATCTTTTAAACATCTTTAAAAACAACTAAAACATCTATATTATACTACAAACTATGTGGGAAAAGGAAATAAAACCGTTTAAAGATCGCGAGTGCGGCACGTGCCGTCTTATCGAGAGTTACCGCTCTGTAATTCTAAACCGCTGACGGTGAACAAGGGAACGGATAGACAGAAGGAAAGATAATTTTAGATACAGTGATATGCATTTTAATATACATTTATTTCTCATGTAGCGCATTATACACAATAGTATCTAAAGTGTAGGTCAACAGTTCACAATCTATTAGCGAATTTTTATCGTAAAAAATCACGCAAGATTCTAACTGCATTACATTTACTCCTTCTTCTCCTCCTCCTCCTCCTCCTCCTCCTCCTCCGAGGACATAGGTCCCGCGTTGTTTCCAACATCCAAAAATTTATACGCTGTAGATGTCATGGCAAATCTCCTTCCCAAAATACGAGGCGTGTAGCGAGGCTCAGAATTATGAGAAGATGTACTGTAAAAAAGAAATATGTATGGAAAAGTATATGAAAAAAAAAAAAAAAAAAAAAAAAAAAAAGTAATTGGAAACTTACTGTTTCTCGCACGTTTTCATCCTGAATCGGAACGTAGTAGTTCACACCGTGAGTGTTCATCGTAACTGGGGGCTGATTGCGACGTACTCGAACCGTATCAAACTCTTGACCGCGCTCTAGAATCCTCATAGACCATTTATATGTACACAAAAATTGCGAATCTTGCAAATAGCACCAATGTACGGCTGCTGCAGAGTGACAACCACCACAATCCAAATATATGTTAAATGTGATATCTTTGTCAAGAACATTCGTGATGAGATCACCTCATCGGGCAATAGCATCAAATATGATTTTTTTTCAAGGACACATCGCGACGTGTCTCGCGATGATTTTATCGCACACATGCAAAACTGCAAATTTTGCATTTTTCTGGTCGATGTACGGTTGCTGCATGATACAGATCACATCACCGAAGTCAACAGGCGCGATATCGTTTTTCAAGAAACAGACGTGTCTCGCGATGATTTCCTCGAACACGTGCAAAACTGCAATCCTTGCATTTTTTTTGTTCGAATGTACGGCTGCTGCAGTTATACAGATCAATTCATCATAAGTCAATGGACGCGATATCGTTTTCAAGAACATGTCGCGACGTGTCTCGTGATGATTCATCGACACACGTGCAAAACTGCAATCTGCATTTTTATGGTCGAGTACGGCTGCTGCAGTTATACAGATCAATTCATCATAAGTCACTGGCGCGATATCGTTTTCAAGAACATGTCGCGAGTGTCTCGCGATGATTTTATCGACACACGTGCAAAACTGCAAATTTTACAATTTCGTACAAGTCAATGGCGCGATATCGTTTTCAAGAACATACATGTCTGCGATGATTTCATCGCACACATGCAAAACTGCAAATTTTGCAATAGTACCAATATGTGGATACTGATGCAGGTATACAATCAACTACTATCGAACCGCTATCAAACTCTTTAAAACAACTAAACATCTTTAAAAACAGCTATCAAACAAACTATCAAACGACTAAAACATCTTTAAAACAACTATCAAACAAGTAAAACCTCTTAAAACAACTATCAAGCAACTAAAACATCATTAAACATCTTTTAAAACATCATTTAAAGCATAATTAAAAAAACAACTAAAACATCTGTTAAAAACAACTAGAACATATTAAAAACAACTAAAACATCTATATTATACAAACTATGTGG
>JASTWL010001138.1:0-51904 GCA_035220575.1 Temnothorax rugatulus
TGACGTGAGTATGGGACGGACGTGTTGTGTGCTGCTCTGTACGTTGTGATATTTTTCTGCCGCTTAATGCCCTGCGGGGCGTCTCTTTTTTAGTTGTGGATATTAAAAGGAAAGTATCTGGCATTTCCATCATTCATTTGGCTCAGGTGTGATTGCGCTGTGGTTTTCGCGGCCTCTTGATCGGTATAGCGATAGATCAGAGAGTCATCGGAGATCGGAGGCTTGGTTTCTGCTGTCGGCGTGCCGTGTTCTGATTGGTTATCTGGGCGCCGTCTTTCTGGGATGTCGGGACCGAGCGTTGGTGTGCCTGCCGCGTCAACACATGCGAAGGAGGGGTCACGGGACGACAACACAAATAAAGGCGGACTGGTTAAACGAATTTCCGCGTCAAATCTGTACGCGCTCGCAGATAAATCAGTCGTCATGAATGCGTCTAAAATACATGCTATGCGACATACTATAAATAGTCACAACGATAATGTTTGTAAAATTTTTTTAACTAGCTGGTCGAGCAAGGAGTCGCTGGAAAAAAAAAACAGATTGAATCTGCTTTTAGAGTGTGTAAAGAGGCTTTCCTCGAGCTCTCTTCGGCATTTTTAAATATGTTGGAGGGCGGTTTCTCGGTTCCCCCTTCAACCGGGGATCTCGGTGGCTTTATCAAGAATTGTGTGACAGAAGCCTGTGACTCGTTGCTCGCACGCGTATCTAGTCTAGGATCGGTATCGAATAAACCGTTGCCTCCTGCATCTTATGCGTCTGTGGCTGGGTCTGTGCAGTCGAAGGTTCGCGTGGCGGGGGGTCCGACATTAGATATCCCCAGCACGACTAATTTGTTAATAACACCTAGAGACGATAAAGTCAAGTTTGCGACCTCGGGTGAAATGAGGGATGTGCTACAGAACGCACTACCTGCCGACTTCAATTTAAAGATCAAGCGAATCTCGTCGGCTAAGAACAACGGGGTTCGTATTGAGGCACACTCCGTGGATATTGACAAAATGAAGGACTCACAGGTTCTCGATAGGGTAGGTCTAAAGTTAGAGCAGGAGCCCAAGTTAAACCCAAGACTGCTCATCCGTGGGGTACCGCGCGGCATGACTGGGGACGGACTTAGATCGGAGATCATAGCTCTAAATTTGAGGGGAATTGACACGACGGAGGTAAAAATTATTTATGTTTTTCCCTCCAAAGAGAATCGCACTAGCACCAGCTGCGTCATCGAAGTTCCACCGAATATTTGCACATTGTTATTAAAAGATAAACAGATATTTGTAAATTACAACGCGTGCAGCGTCTCTGATTACGTCAAAGTGCTGCAATGTTTTAAATGCTTGGCTTTCGGTCACTTCGCTAGGCACTGCAGATTTACTTCACTGTGTGGACACTGTGCAGGCAGCCACGAAACCAAGGACTGCACGATGAACAATCAGGCTCCTAGATGTGGGAACTGTGCACGGTGGGGAAAGCGTGGAGATGAGTCGCACTCTGCTTTGGACGGAAGGATGTGCCCAATTCTGCATCGGAGAATAGCGGACAGAATTTTGCGTATTAATTACGGGTGATGGATTCCGGTGAATATATTCGCATTTGTCACGTGAATTGCCAGTCGCTGTTTGCACATCTTGATGAGTTCAGAGCACATTTCGTTGACTCGGAATACCACATAATCTGTGTCTGAAACCTGGCTCAAACCATCCATTCCAGATCGCATGGTTTCTCTGCAGGGATACAATGTGTTTAGACGGGATAGAATTGGCAAATCTGGTGGAGGAGTAGCCTTTTACCTCCGAGCAAATGCCCATGCCAGGATATTAAGACAGTCCGAGGAGAATTACTGCCGCAAACCAGAATATCTGATGGCTGAAATTTCTACTGACGGGAACTCCAAGATCCTACTGGCCGTAGTGTACAGGCCACCGCACTGCGGCTACATTGAAGAATTCTTCAATGCTTTTTCAGAATTATCGGCATTGTATAGGCATACTGTCGTTTTTGGAGATTTCAACGCGGACCTCGGTACGCGGACGTTCGACGCGGAGCAGATCCGTTCATTGGTGGATGCGATGCATTTCCATCTTGTACCATATGGGCCCACACATCACACGCGTACATCTTCTACGTGGTTAGATCTATGCATCATCGACGACCTTGACAAATTAGTAGCGCATAGTCAGCGGGAAGCGTGTTATTTGTCTGCCCATGATCTGGTTGACATTACGTACAAAGTGAAAGTCGAGCGTTTACAGCGGCGTCACATTATATAGAGATTTTCGCTTTTTCGATTCTGAAACTTTCTTGAACGAATTGGCGGAATACGACTGGAGCTCCGTATTCACCGCGGAAGACATAGACAGCAAGATAAGAATCCTAAATGACCACCTTCTAAAATGCTTCGATAAGCATGCACCACTACGCAATGTCTATCCTAAGCACTTGCCCGCTCCCTGGCTGACCAAAGATATCAAGAGCAAAATGAAGGAGAGAGATATAGCCAGGAGGAAGTGGAAACGATGCAGAAATGACACAAACTATGACAAATACAAACACCTACGTAATCAGGTTCAATCGCTAGTACGTAAGGCTAAATGTAATTATTACCAGGATGCCTTCCAAGATCTAAGGAAACCTAATATTATTTGGAATAGGCTCAAACATCTAGGATTAATCAAAAACAAATCCTCAGAAATGAAATTGCTCTTTTCCACGGAAGAACTGGTGAACTTTTTTACTTATAGTACGGCAGGGAATAACAGGGACGCGTTAAATACAACAGCTTTCTACTTGGGTGAGGAAACATACGATGACTCCAAGTTTTATCTAGGCAACATTGAGCCCTGGGAAGTGCTCAAGGCAATTACACGAATCAAGTCGGATGCAGTCGGTGCACATGGACTGTCAATGAAACTTATTTCAAGGGCTTTGCCTTGTATTCTTTCAACGGTCACACATGTATTCAACTTCAGTCTTACATATGGAGTCTATCCTATCTTGTGGAAAAGTGCCATAATACAGCCTCTATCAAAGGTTAAAAGTCCATCGGAATTAAAGGATTACAGGCCAATCTCCATTTTGTGTACCGTCTCCACAGCTCTCGAATACATTGTGGCCGAGCAGATTAAGGTCTATCTGGATGACCATGACTTACTGGATCCCCATCAATCTGCCGACAGAAAGGACTATTGTACGCAAACCGCGCTGATAAAAATTCTTGACGACGTGAGACAGGCCGCTGACGCTAGGAAAGTCACCATAGCAATCTTCTTCGATTTTTCCAAAGCTTTCGACAACGTGGATCATTACTATTGATTGAAAAATTAAGGAACCTCGGCTTTTCATGTTCGGCACTGCGCTGGATGTGCTCCTACCTCTACGACCGAAGGCAGGTGGTTCGTGACCCCGTCTCGCGCACGACGTCGACGGGGAGGACAACGACTACTGGAGTCCCCCAAGGCTCTGTACTTGGACCCTTACTATTTATTTTATATCTGTGTGGTTTTAGCAAAGTTTTGAGACACTGTAAATACAATTTCTATGCTGACGACCTGTGCATTTACTTGCATACGGAACTGAAATATCTGGCTGAGGCTGTGCAAAAAGCGAATCAGGACATTTCCAACATAGTAGCCTGGGCGACGGAAAATCGGCTATCGCTCAATCCAAGTAAGACCACGGCAATGATCATGGGCACAGCCCGTTACCTTAATGGCCTCTCATTAGATGATCTGCCTCATATCGTTGTGGATGATACTATAATACGGTATGAAGAGTCGGTTGTATACCTGGGGGTGACCATCTCAAATACACTCTCTTGGAAAGAACAAGTATCAAAAACTGTTTCCAGAGTGAACGCCTCGGTACACCAGCTCAAGCTGTACAAGCATCTTATGCCGCCTCTGTTACGTGCAAGGTTAATTTGCACCCTGATCATGCCTCTTTTTGATTACTGTTGCGCAACATTCACTGACATCACAAGAGAACATAATAAGCGCTTGCAACGAGCCTTGAACACCTGTGTTAGATTCGTTTGTCAGGCTAAACGGGACGAACATATCACGCCTTATTTCGAAGAGCTCAAGTGGCTAAAGGTACACCAGAGACGATTATATTTTGTCGGTAACTTAACATTCTCCATCCTTCATTCCGAGAAACCCTTATCATTGTACCAAGCTTTTACTTACAAGGGCGACAAGGCGGTGCGCGATACAAGATCTCACCCGAGGTCGTTGTCCCTCCCTCAATGCAGAACGGAACTATATAAAAAATCGTTCATTAGTTTCGCGGCCGAACTATGGAATAGCTTACTACTAGACTTGCGTAATGCCTCCACGAAGGGGATTTTCAAGTGTGGCTTATTTAAATATTTACTGAACACACATCCACAAAGTCAACAATAGCGATCTTCTATTTTATTTTTTTTTCTTCTCTAGTTTTCTCTATTTTTTTTTCTTTTACATGCGTTATAGATGTACATATTATTTTTGTTATTTTGTCACTTTGTATTCTCTTTCTTTTGTATATGCGCTTGAGGGGAGAAATCCCGGGGCGCCTAATAAATAGCGATTCATCATCTTCATCATCATCATCATCATCATCATCATCTCTCTCTCTCTCTCTCTCTCTCTCTCTCTCTCTCTCTCTCTCTCTCTCTCCCCCTCTCCCTCTCTCTCTCTCTCCCTCTTGTCTACGCTGTCAGCCCCCAGTCCTCTCCACAGCCCTCGACTCTCGACTCGCATCGATCGTTCGATCGCTCGATCGATCGATCCGTCGCGCCGACTTCCAGCTCCCTTCCTCACCAGTCGCACCACCATTAGCAGGCCCTCCGTCTCGCGTCATATCGATCGATCGCCTGATCGATACTCCATGTTATCACTCGATGCTCTACTCCCTCATCTCGTAACATGGTCTGCCGACTATCCGCTTCCTCTGCCTCCTCTCGTCCCTCCGAGTATGCTCACCCTCCCAGCCGTTCCGGCGCCTCCACGCCGTCACGCCCGGCAAGCCGGCCTCCTCGGCGCACCTCCAACTTCTCTCCTCTCCTTTCTCTTCCTTCTTCTCCCGTCTTGGGCCTTACCCCTCTCTCTGCCCCTCCCTCCAAAATCACACCGTCATCCTAACCTCTTCCTTCCTGGCCTCCCTTTCTTCAGCGGTTTCTTGACGTCCCTCCTCATTCTCACTCTCACCTCCACTCACTCGACCTCCTTTCAACCTCCTTCCCGCCTTCGTTTGACCCTCCACCCTCGCTCACCCCCACAACACCCTTTATCAACACCCAAACTTCCCCTGCTACTATCCGTGTGCTCCCCCGCCGAGGGCTACGGGGGAACCCCCGTGTGTGTGTGTGTGTGTGTTTATACGTAAATTTTTCAGCAACTGCAAAATGCAGATGCATAACGATGCAACGCTACAAGGAATCAAAAAGTGTATAACTGACTGGTTAAAGCCGGTTTTACAATACGTCGCAAACGATGGCAACTGCTAGTTGAAAAGTGTTAATTCTGATTGCTGATTGCCAGTTATTGTCGCCAAAGAAATTACTTTTTTCATAAATATATTTACGAACACAAAATTTCATAATAAACCGGCACTGGTTTCTGACATTCACCCGATATTAAGAAATATTATATTATATATCCAATTCAAAATTTTATTACTGTTTTTAAACTGAATTTGTTTCTTCAGATGATTTTTGAAAAATTATATATTTGCGCTGGTTATGACATATGTAGACTATATATAACGCTTACATCAAATTAAGAAGTAGTCTACCACCATTTTGCAATATGCACTTTTCACAAGAATGTCAACAATTTTCCCACTGTAATATCCAATTAAAGATGAAACACCGTACAAGGAAGTGAAGCCTCGCTTTTTCCATGTCCCATCGCCCGAAATAGTCAATTCAGATGTTTCTTGAACGTTTTTTTCTTTACAAGTCTCAGCTATTTCTTCTTTAACGGCACTCCTAAAAAGCTTTTCCGAAATCGTTTTGACACAATCGTGCATGTGCTTAACAATCATATCGTACGTATTATGATGAAGAAACGCTGGCATATCCATTAATCCACAAAATTTTTGACAACCTTTTAGTCCTAATCCTAGCACCCTCATCACAAATATAAACCGTCTATTTATTTTATATGAATGTGCAATGAAGGGGCTCGAAGGAATAAACTGAGGCGCGCACTTGTCGCAGAGCAATGCAATTTTGAAACCAAGGCCGCGTGCGTTCGCAGTTTGAAATTTTATGTTTTCATCACACTGTCTGCACTTTACAAACGTTGAAATTGCAGCGAACACAGTTATAAAGTTTAAAACTCTATATTCAATGCTACTATCTTGCGGCACAATTATTTCGTCTTGCATTTTAATTTTTTTTGCAGATGCACTAAAACTGCTTTCGTTTGATTCCGCCGTCTTCGGATTGAAAACATTTTTCCTTTTTTTTGGTCTCGATTTTTGAAAGTTGTCGGACGTTCTTAATCCTCTCGAACCCTTTTTCGCATTCATTATTATTGGCAACTCAAAAATCTACAGAAACACGAACGCTCAACTGTACAGCTCGGCTTCAAATGCCACACTGCCAGCGTCTCGGAGTAGTCAGAGTTTCGGGTACGTTGGAATCAAATACCGTTGAACTGGCCAGTACACAGCTACACAAGACCCTTTGTAATGTACTCATACAAACATACATTTGGTAATATACAATACACGACTCACAGGCAGGTAGAAAGCGAGAACGTTGTCCCTAACGCAGCTGCCGCTATATATCTAACCTAACCCGCGCGAGCGTTCCGACGGGCGTCTACATAAAAGCCTATAACTTTGTGAATATTTGTCGGATCGACTTGAAATTTTCAGAGTATATACTTGAATACATGTACATTACGAAAATGCAATAAAAAAAATTCGAATTTTTGAAAATTCTAAGTGGGCATAACCCCTTAAGTAATACGTATTACTTTATAAAAGAGTGGATGCGTAAGCTATAATCAAGAGTAAATTCCTCTATAGCAAATTCTACTATAATAATCCGAATAGCCTCTTAAAATTAGAGGATATGCAAGATATTCCGGTGTAGAAATTTGTTAGGGATGGCCTTACATAACATAAGGCCCCGATCATACTTATTAGGGATGCCATAAGAAAGATTTCCTTATTTTAACATGATGAGGTCCCGATCATTATTTATTAGGGATTCCATAAGAAAGGTTTCCTTATTTTATCTAATAAGGCCCTTGTAAGGATTTGATAAGGATGTTTTAACTTCATAAATACTTCTTTATTAGGGCTAACCGGATAAGGTCCCGATCATTATTTATTACTCACACAGTACACGATGTCCATTGGACGTCCATAGACGTCGACTGGACGTCCAGGACGTCCAATGGACGCTCTTAGACGTCCAATGGACATCGTGTGCTGTGTGGGTAGGGATTCCATAAGAAAGGTTTCCTTATTTTTGTCTAATGAAGCCCTTGTAAGAATTTGATAAGAATGTGTTTTAACTTTATAAATATACTTTTTTCATAAATATATTTACGGACACAAAATTTCATAATAAGCCGGCACTGGTTTCTGACATTCACCCGACATTAAGAAATATTATATCATATATCCAATTTAAAATTTTATTACTCTTTTTAAACTAAATTTGTTTCTTAAGATAATTTTTGAAAAATTATATATTTGTGCTGGTTATGACATATGTAGACTATATATAACGCTCACATTATAATAGTTTCTTCAGATGCAGTGGAAGGGCCAGGTAAATGTATATCACTCGTAGTATGGATATTTTCATTGGTCAAAGTTAATAAATGAATCATTGTTTCTGTATTCTACTCTAATTCTCCTTTTTTGTCTTTCAGACAATGTGTGCAGCGTCTTTCGACAAATTGAGGTCTTTAGATATTGTTTTTCCATATTTATATATAATGGAACTTGCAAGAGATTGCAGGTACAAATTTCTTGTGTCTCCAAAATATGAAATTTCTGTTGTGAATACAAAGAAGAAAAGGGTTAGAGAGCTTCCTAAAGCTTTATATAAAGCCGAAAACACGATCAAATCGATATACCATAAAACTGATAATGACAGCGAGGGATCAGACGTAGAGAATAAGAAACTACTAAGAGAATAAACCATCAATACAATAGACAATATTTTGAAATGCACTATGATATACGTGAAACGTACAAAATACCAAAATCAATTGAAAAAACTAAATAAATTATTGTAAGCAATATCAGACCAGTATCAGTGACACATGGTGTCACTTTTTCCAGCGCACAAAAATGTTACACAACTGTAGTCACAAAAAACTTATTAAAAAATAGACTGCAATCATACTTGCAATAACGCAAAAAATCGCATACCACTAAACATTAAAAAATTAAGTGTAGTTTAAGTCAGAGTTACCCCTCAGATTTAAGCGAGTGTCTGTATCTTTATATAAGTAGGAGACAGATAAGTTATAAACCATTTCAATTAATGTTTAGGGCAGAGTCTTAACTAGCTCTCCACAACCGCACTGAGTTTTTACGCAGAGGCAACTACACAAGTTTTATAGCTTTTCAAAAGATGGTAAAACGAGGAGTCGTAATGCGGACCGCGTGAGCACACGAGTTTAAAAATATAATTTATAAAAAATAGCATAAAAACCGCATTAGTAAATCTATACATTACAATCCATTTGCATGGAAACACCAAAATATTGTCTCACTAAATCGTAGAGAAATTGCGTGTAACTTGCCCAAATCTGCAGCGATTTTCCAGGCGATGCGATTTACATACGTGATTATACGTATTTACAATACGTGGATAATCGGGGTCCACGAATCGTGTCACCGGTTCAAAGTGACGTCGGACTTCGCTCAAATAGAACAATCTGTAACACATAAAGAAGAAAAATGTATTAGATATAAGACAATGGACATAAAAAACAGAGCACATAACGTTTAATGCATGCAAAGCGATCGGGCAAACTTACCTTGCCCGCGGTTGCAGCGAATTTCCAGGCGATGCCGTTCACAAACGTGATTGTACGTATTTACAATACGTGGATAATCCGTGGATAATGACACGATTCGTGGGGACCACGAATCGTGTCACCGATTCAAAGTGACGTCAGACTTCACGCAAGTTCCGTTCGCAAAGCAAAAATCTGTAAAGCAAAAAAAGCAACATAATATACTAAACAAGAATAAAGTACAAAAAGTAAAATAAAACTAAAATACTTACCAAGGACGCAGAACTGTGTACGGCCACGTACGACCACGCGATCAGATACGACGCAATGGAACACAATAGAACACCCAAGCGGCACGCACAAAGTATCACACCGTCCGTATCGTCACGAGCCGGATGCGTGACTCCTTGTCCCCGAAGTAAACAAGCATAAGCGGTGGCGTTGTGCGCTACAACTATAATAGAACAGAAATCTATTTTATTCACCTGGTTTTACGTATAACAGCGTCGCAATGACCGAACTCGGAATACTAATCACACTTTTTCGTATTTTTACAAGACGTTGAAAGACGAACCCAATAAAATACGCATATATATTACACAAATTCTCATATCGTAGGAACACGAAATACAAACTAACCAACGCTTCTTGAACGTGAATAATCGCACTGGTTATTTAGCTCATGAGAAATATAACGGCACTTCCTCTTTCTTGGAAGAAAGGACAAGAAAAACCTTTTTCTCAGCCTGAAGACACACACGTTCAAATGATATCTGCAACTGTTCTTCACAAGATAATTCCCGCTTCAGCACGCTGGTTTCACTGCGCGCTTTATGACGTCGTGCTTGGACGTACAAATCGAGACTGCCATAGGCGGCCATAGCGACATGCGCACCAGTCGGCCCGGTAGGCGCACGACACGCCAGTAACAGATGCTGTTGCATTCTTGCTTGACAATTTGACAAATGCTGACACTTTCGTAATAGCAAAGTTGCTTGATATTTGTCGTGAATCTGTCGTCAATGCATTCAACAAACCTGCTCGCTTATCCGAGCCATCTGTCGTCAACATACATTGTTGTATTTTTGCGAGATGTTTGCTGACACTGTTTGCAATAGCAAAACTGCTTAGCATTTGCCATCAATCTGCCGTCAATATGTTCGGTATCTGCTTGCTGTTAACTGCTATTCTGTCATATATTTTGCCGACAAAGGTTGTTGCATATTGACGGAAGTGTGCTAACAGAATTGACAATACCAAATTATGTTTCCCATTTGCGGTCTTTCGGCAAACATAATTTGTTGCCAACGTTTGCGTTTACAGATTGTGTTAGCTGGGTAATCAACAATCCAATCCAAGTAATATTACATATCAATGTAAAAAATCAGTTTGCCCGCTTTGCTCGCAAAAAACAATTGTGATAATGGACGACGAAAAATTAATTGAATTTGTTCGTCAACATGTCGAATTGTACGATTTGTCCCATCCAAAATACATGGATGGGAATCACAAAGAAAAAATATAAACATTAATTGGAAAATGTTTAATGCAACCTGGTAAGTTTTATAATTGTATTATATTATAATTAACGATAACAATAATAATGATAATAATAATAATCACAATAATAAAATTATATGTATATAGCTTGTACATAGTAAATACTAGGACTGAAAAATTACAATTATTATTATACGTTTTTTAAAATTCTTTCGTTCTGCCTTGGGATGCTTCCATTTTCAGAATTAAAGAAATCTTTAAATATCTCTCTAACTGAAGAAGCCTGTTGTGTTGCATTTCCACCGCGCGCGCGAGCAGAAATATCTTCTAATATTGTTGGTTCCCTTGAATTCCTATTAAAATCACTCACAACATTTTCATCTGATTCTTTTATAAAATTATGTAATATGCACGTAGCAAAAATAATAAAATCGACGTTTTCTGGTTTTGATTGTATTCTTCTTTGGAAAATTCGGAATCGCTGAGTTAGAATACCAAATGAATTCTCCACTACTCTTCGTGCCTGAGACAGACGATAATTATAAATTCGTTTTTTGTCATCATCCAATTGCTTTCCAGGATAAGGTCGTAGCAGATAAGGTTTGAGAGCAAAAGCTTCATCATCAACTATGACAAACGGTGTTTTTATTGTTGTATTAGGTAATGCTTGGTCTTCTGGAACATTCATCGTTTTCTTATCCAGAGCTTTCCCCATTTTTGAATGTAAAAAAATTCCCCCATCGCTATTTTTACCGTATGAACCGACATCGACTAGTATAAATTTATAATTTGCATCCACTAACGCCAACAGAACCACAGAAAATGTCTTCTTGTAATTAAAAAATTCTGACCCACTGTTTGGAGGGGCTTGAATAGCAATGTACTTTCCATCTAAAGCACCTAAACAATTAGGAAAATTCCATCTAGTCCAAAATTTATTTGCTATTTGTCTCCATTTTGTTTCTGTTGGCAGTGACATTACTTCGGAATGCCTGGACATTTCGATATCTTGAGATATCGAACATTGTCAGTCAGGCGTATCGTGTCTAAATATTCGTGCTCTATGACTGTTGATTATTCAAGAACCAGGCTGAGAACCAGCAACGCAGTTACAGAAATTGAGGTTAACCCGTTGGGGTCACACCTCCTAAAAATAACGTAGTGGCCACATGGGGTCCAATGGACCCCACGCAGAAAAACAGTTGCCATTTGCGTTCTTTTTGATGTATCGACTCAAACCTTGAACTGGAATTTAGTTTAAGACTTCCTCTTTATAATCCAATAATTTTTTCTTCCTTTTTAAAACTTTTTTATGTTGAAAAAACGCGAAAAAATTTTTTCGAGAAATTTGACTTTTTTCACAAAAATATTCATCAAAATTTCAATTTTTGAGATAGAGCAAAAAAACTTCCTGCGTTTTACTCTCAAAATAGTATACTTTTAAGAAAAAAATAGTATCATAACGAGCTTTGAAAAAAGTATATTTATTGTACAGTTTGAAGTTATATCAATTTTCATGAAACTCGTAAAATCACATAGCTCAGTTTTGAACGTGTAAAATAAAGTGAAAAAACAGTCTCTTCGAAGGTACGTAGACGCAAAGTTAGCCTGGGGTCTACTGGACCCCATGTGACCCCAACGGGTTAAAAGAAGTTACAAAACCATATATTTCTTTTTATCACGACATGATATCCAGTGGTTTACAGTTACTCGAATTCTGCATTAAAATAAATAATGTAGAGATATTAACATAGAGGTTATTTAAATATATTTGAAATATATTTCAAAACATTCCAGAAACTGTAGACGATTGGATATTAAGTTAATAATTAATTATTCAGTATAAGAAACTTGTTGTAATGTTACATCAGCTCATTTATGTAACGAACACTGGCCATGCAGTCTCTACTTTGGCTTCGAAGTTGGCTTTCATGTGCAGCCCAGGAATTTGCGGCTTGTCTTTTTAATGATTAATTAACTAAGAATTTAATTAATTACTAAAAAATTAAATGTATAATAAGTTATATTTAAATGTATAATAAGTTATATATTTAAATTATATATTTACTAAATAAAATGTATTTATTTAATATAATGTATTTATTTATAACTGTTGAAGTATGAGTATGTACATTTATATTAGAGGTGATGGATATGCGACGCCATCTATAGGATTGTAAAGAGCGTAGCGAGTATTCTATCTATACTATTCTTATTCTGTGTTCTTCTTCAGTAAAGGAAAAGGGAAGGCTCTATATGGAGGTATGAACATGTAGAGAAGAAAAGTTATCTTATTAAAATATATAAGGAAAGTTATATCGAAGCTTGTGTAATATTTCAATCCAATTAACGATCCCAGCAAATAATCCTTCATGGTAGCAGCGGTCCGTGGTTAAGTAAAAAGAAAACGAATAATAGAAGTCTCAAGATTGATAAAAATGGCGTAGAACCATGGAATACCAGTGTTCGACGGGGAAGATTATGGCAGTTGGAAGAAGAGAATCATGATGTACTTGAAAATGAAAAAGTGTGACATGGTAATTACAAGAGAAATGACGAGAACAGACAATACTGAGGACTGGGAACAAAATAACTTGAAAGCCATAAATTATATCTACAGTGCAATTACGAATAAGCAGTTGGAATTCGTCAGTGATAAAGAATCAGCGTACGAAATAATTAAGAAGTTCGATGAGATGTACTTGAAAGAGTCAACGGCTTTGCAGATTGTGTTAAGAAATAGGTTAGAAAAACTAAAGCTAAAAGACTACAGTGATTCAGCAACTTTCTTTAGTGACTTTGAAAAATGAACTTAAGACGGCAGGTGCAAAGGTTGAAGAAAAGGAAAAACTGAATTATATGCTAAGAACGCTGCCGGATTCTTACAGTTACGTTGGAGATTTGATCGATACACTCAAGACCGAAGATCAAACCGTGGAATATGTGAAAAACAAGATAAAAATGCTTGAACTAAAAAATCAAGAAAGTGAAAGTACAAATTCCAAATCGAATGCATTTGTTACGGAATCAAAACAAAATCGAGAATGGAGAAATCCGACGGATCAAGGATGCTTTAATTGTGGAAAATTTGGACATTATAAAAAGGACTGTACGGAGAGCAGCAAGGGTTCATGGCGAGGGCCACACCGTGGCAGCACGCGTGGAAGATGTCAGCAGCGAGGCACGTGGCGCGGTGGCGGTTACAATAAACGAGGCAGCGGCAGCACGAACAGCCGCGGAGGACATTATAATTCACGTGGTAGAGGGCATCACTGGCAGCGGGACCAGAACGGACAAGAAGCATCTGGTGGAGGAGTATTCCATACTATAGTTGAAGTAAACTCGTTGAATAGAGAGGTTAAGGAGAGCAATCAGATACATTGGCTTTTAGACAGTGGGTGTACTGACCACATAATTAATAATGAAAAATATTTTAGCGAATGTACAACATTGAATGAACCGATTAACGTTAAAGTTGGGGATGGTCGAATATTGAAAGCAACGAAAGTAGGAAAAGTAAATACTTTATTTCCAATCTATAATAGAAAAAGAAAGGTAACATTATTTAATGTATTTTATGTAAAAGAAATGAAACAAAACTTAATTAGTTATTCCCAGGTAACAGAAAGAAATAAAATTGTATCAACAGGTAATAACTCAAAGATTTATGATAAATTTAATAGACTTCTTGCAATAGCATGGAAGGAAGGTAGGTTATACAAAATGACAAGTTTTCCGTGTGATGAATCAGAGGTTAATGTAATGAGCAGTTATAATAAAGTTGGAAACATAAGTCTGAAAGAAAAATGGCATCATATACTAGGTCATGTGAATTTTAATTATTTAACTACTTTATGTAAAAATCAACTGTTAGATGGTATACCTAGTGAGATAGACACTGAATATATGAAATGTAAAATATGTATAGAAAACAAGATGCACAATTTACCTTTTGAGAATAATAGAACTAGAGCTAAGGAAATTTTAGAAATTGTTCATACTGATGTAAATGGACCACATAGAAATCTAGGTATGAATGGTGAAAAATACTTTGTTACTCTTATCGACGATTACAGTAAAGTCGCCAAAGTTTTTGTAATAAAATCCAAAGATGAAGTCTATAAGTGTTTATTAGAATACATAAATGAGGTAGAAAATAAAACTGGGAAAACAATAAAAAAACTTAGATGCGATAATGGGAAAGAATATTTAAACAAAAATATTTATCAGTTAGCCAGAGAAAAAGGAATTTTTATAGATACTTGTCCACCGTATGTACATGAATTAAATGGAACAGCTGAAAGATATAATAGGTCAATTATGGACATAGCCAGATGTTTATTAGCAGAAGCAAGAGTAAATGTTAAATTCTGGCCAGAGGGAGTCTTAGCAGCAGCTTATCTTAAAAATAGAACACTAGCAAATACTATAGAAAAAAAGACACCTTATGAAATATTGTTCGGTAAAAAACCAAGTGCGAAATATC
The DNA here is from genome assembly GCA_035220575.1 of Temnothorax rugatulus. NCBI lineage: Eukaryota > Metazoa > Arthropoda > Insecta > Hymenoptera > Formicidae > Temnothorax > Temnothorax rugatulus. The sequence continues at coordinate 14,953 of JASTWL010001138.1, forward strand.
TTCGTATGTATGGTAGTAGAGTTTTTGTACGTGTACCAGAACAAAATAGAACTTCAAAATGGGATAGAAAAGCTGACTTGGGAATTCTACTTGGTTATAATGAGGTTGGATATAGAGTTTTAATTAATAATAGAATTGTGGTTGCTAGACATGTAGATATAGTAGAAAATGATATAAGATGTATAGGTCTTGATGAACATGAAAATTCAAGTGATTCAGAAACAGGTGATGAAAATTTAGAAGACAGTTCAGAAAATTTAGAAGAGTGTTTAGAGATAGATGAACAGGAATTAAAATTAAAAGAGAATGGAACTGAGTCAAATGCAGGGCAAAAGCAAAAGGATGATCATATTCAAGGAATAAGAAAGTCAAGTAGAGAAAAGAAAATGCCCATTAGGTATGATGAAAACTATGTTTACAATAACTGTATTTATATTAATTATTGTAGTGCAGATAGCCCGAATAATTTTGAAGAGGCGATGAATTGTGATGAATCTGAATGTTGGAAGCAAGCAATGAATAAAGAGTTTAATTGTCTAAGTAAGAATAAAACTTGGAAATTAGTCGATCAGCCAAAGAATAAGAAAGTCTTAGATGTAAAGTGGGTGTATACAAAGAAATCCGAAAATAAGTTTAAAGCTAGATTAGTAGTAAGAGGTTTCCAACAAAAGGAAGTAGTAGATGATATTTATTCACCAGTGGCTAAAATGCAAACACTAAAAATATTATTGTCATATTGTTGCCAAAAGAGTTTAATTATAGAACAAATGGATGTAGAAACAGCATTTTTGAATGGTAAAGTTTTATCCGAAGTTTATGTTAATCAACCAAGAGGTTATGAAGATGGGTCAAGTAAAGTTTGTAAATTGGAAAAGGCGCTGTATGGTTTGCGAGAAAGTCCGAGAGCATGGTACGAGTGTCTTGATGAGTTTTTGAAAAAACTAGGATTTAAGCGTAGTAAATATGACTATTGTTTATATGTGTTAGCTAGTGGCGATGATATAATATATTTGATCATATTTGTTGATGATTTATTGATTTGCTGTGAAAACAAAAAGAAAATAGTTGAAATTAAGAAGTTGTTGTCAAATAGATTTAGAATGAAAGATATGGGTGAAGTTAAGCACTATCTAGGAATTAACATTGAGTATGATTATGAAAGAAATGTTATGACTCTAAATCTTATATTGAATCACTAGCTAGAAAATACCAAATCGAAAATTCAAAGTTATATAATACACCGATGGAAACTAATTTAAAATTGGAACGAGCAAACGTTATATCTAATGATATACAATTTAGAAATATAATTGGAGCACTTTTATATATCAGTTCAGGAACTAGGCCCGACATAAGTTTTAGCGTTAACTATTTAAGTAGATTCCAGAATTGTTACAATGAAACTCATTACAAGTATGCGTTAAGAGTGTTAAAATATCTATATTTAACAAAAGATTTGAAGTTAATCTATAAGAAAAATGAAAATACGAAGATTCTTGATTGTTTTGTAGACGCGGACTGGGCAGGTGATTGCGAAGACAGGAAATCGACATCAGGTTATATAGTAAGGCTTTTTGGTAATGTAATATTTTGGAAATCTAGAAAACAGAGTAGTGTAACAAAGTCTTCTACCTCTGCTGAATATGTAGCGTTATCAGAGGCTGTAAGCGAGATAAAATTCGTGAAAGATATTTTAGAGAATTTCGAAGTTTATATTGAAAAGCCTATTAAAATATTTGAGGATAATTCAGGAGCATTAAGTATTGCTAAATATGGAAATTTCACAAAGAATTCTAAATTTATAGAAGTCCATTATCATTTTGTGAATGAAAATTATATGAAAGGCGTTATTGATGTTGTAAAAGTCGATACTGAACGAAATATTGCTGATCTATTTACTAAGCCATTAAGTAAAGACAAATTTGAAAAGTTTAGAAACATGTTAAATATTAAGTAATTTGATATTATAAAAGAAAGCTAATATAAATGTAAGGAGGCGTGTTGAAGTATGAGTATGTACATTTATATTAGAGGTGATGGATATGCGACGCCATCTATAGGATTGTAAAGAGCGTAGCGAGTATTCTATCTATACTATTCTTATTCTGTGTTCTTCTTCAGTAAAGGAAAAAGGAAGGCTCTATATGGAGGTATGAACATGTAGAGAAGAAAAGCTATCTTATTAAAATATATAAGGAAAGTTATATCGAAGCTTGTGTAATATTTCAATCCAATTAACGATCCCAGCAAATAATCCTTCAATAACAGTTAAGTAACAATTAAAGAATTAAGTCTTGTATTTATTAACACAATCAATTCACATAAACATTATAAACATTTAAACATAATTGTAATATATTATTTATTATATGTTATATATTGTAATATATATTTATTTACTGCATTTCTGAAACAAAAAGAGAAAATCAAAATTAAAAAAAAATTATCTATTTGCACTTCTTTTATATAAATTATAGTTGATATTCCATATACCAATAAGGTGTCCAAAATCCGTTACTTTGTAACACCAATTGCAGCCGCCTTTGCATAGAATTAACTAAATTCCGTGTAAAGTTTGGCTCTAATGATAGCTCATTCCAGACATTATGGACATGAATCCTTAATGCTTCCTTTGTTCGTAGTTGACCAGCTATCCACGAGGTCTTTATCTTGGCCCAAACGTTTTCAATAACATTTAGATCTGGCGATTTTGCTGGCCATGGAATTCTTTCGAAATTTGGATTTGCATCAAACCAAGCCTGAACAAGTCTTGATGAGCGTACACCACTATTATTTTGCACAATTTTTATGATCGGAAACTCTTCTTCCGGAAATATTTGTCTCGCGCTAGGTTTTAAAACTTCTTCTAAAATCTCAACGTATTCTTCAGCATTCATTCTCGGAGAAATTTCTTGAAGACGCAATAATCCCCTGGAAGACATACATCCCCAGAATTCCATTATAATTCTTCCACTCTGTGCTAAGGGAAGGACGTAATTAGGATTTAAACGTTGACCGTCAGGTCTCCAGCCTCGATATCTTCCGTCTTCTGCGAATGAGAAAGTTTTCTCATCCATCCAAATTACTGCATCCCATACTTCCTGCGGCGTATTTAAATATTGTCTTGCAAATTCCATTCTTCTATTTCTATGCACCAATTTCAATTCAATTTTTCTTGCGGCTGGTCGTGACCTAATATTTGCCGCATTTAATCGGCATCTCATAGATCTTTCCGAAATATCAAAATTTCCATTATTTGGCATTGCTTCAACAGAATCAAAAGGATTTGCGATCACTCTCATAATAATATCCTCGTCTTGTTCGGGCGTACTTTTTCTTGGACCTGTATTATACTTCCTGTGATCTTCGAGAGCAGCTAAACCTCCTTCATTAAATTGATTAATCCATAACCTCACAGTTTTTCGGTTGCAGTCGACAATTTGAGAGATATCTTGCTTGCTAAGTCCTGCTTGATACAGTGCAATTATTCGTCCTCTACGTGGTCCTGAGTCTCGCGATTCTCGGCCATGGGAGGACGAGTTGACGAACTCCTCCGAATGTTGTCGCGGCGTATTATTTTCAATTCTTGTCTGACATGTTGCACCGTTATGGGCACTTGTCCGGCCACTGAGTCTTTTTGGACGACATACCACGCGTAATATCCCTTGGCGCCTTGTATGAGGTTAAGCGGGAATACATCGACATTATTTCTAACAAAGTTTATGAGCGTCGTTCCGAAATGATGCTCGTCATCGATTCGCACGACCATTCGCGCGACGCGCGCGAACGTGGTGTTGGGCTCGTAGAGGATAGCCTGCGTTATCCTTTCCGGTTGTACTACGTCGTGTACAAACGCTTGACATTCTCCCAACGGGTGCGTTTCGTATTCTTTCAAAAAGGTATCGAGCCGGAATGCCCGTTCGTAATTTTGAAAGTAATGCTCCGTCATTTGGTCGATGTCATTGGCCGTTAATTTGTCACTCGCTATCAATCTCGAGTACGCCCACGACGCATACAGAGTGACGAGAAATCTCATACAAAGCGTCATCTCGTCCTCCTCCTCTTTCTCGATCGTGTCGATTTCGCACGCGACATCCCGCGCATGTCGAATGGCGATCATGTAGCACGATTGATCGCGTTCGAGTATAACGGATAAACGAAAGCGTCTGTTGGGTTGTCTAACGGACGCAATTGTATCACGCCCTTGTTTTCCGACTGCATTTCCGTTTTACGAATAAACATGTTATTCCCCACTCGGCATGTTATGTTGCTGAAATATTGAAATATTCGGAAATGGTGCAGAAATATTTCGTTAAGGTAGTTGTATCGCGACAGTATTAGTCAAAAATAATGATCACACTGCAATACGATAATGTACGGAAAACTCTACATATCTGTGTAAAACTTTTGACTGAGCTTGTACTGTTTTCACTGTTTTTACTCGCGTCAGTAATGTCAGTATATCGAGCTCGTAACGCTCGCGTTAGTATGCTATCGAGGTTATTTTAAATAGAATAGAAGAAATAGAAGCGAAAATGTCTATTGAACGTTACAAAGGAAGATTAATGAGAGAAAAAGTATTGAAGAAAAGACTTAAACCTTTAGCGGCAATGTCTGAACTACATATATATCTAATCTTCATATGCGCAGTGTTGCAAGATCTTTACAGGTTAGCTGTCGTGTGCGTCCACCGCTATGAGAAATTGTATACTTTATGTAACAATTGCTTCAAAACTAGATAGACAAGGGTCTTGTACTTTTGTAAGAATATTTTTACAAGTCTCTTTTGTCATCTCTTTGTTTTTCATTAAAATCGTATGAGTAGTTTGATCGTTACAATTACAAACGTGATATAGAAAGCCGTTTTCGTTCTACGATACATGTAAAAAGTGCTAAGTTTGATTTCCATTATTTCAACTTTGGTATAGTCAAGCTTTTTCTACTTGCACGTGTGTGTAGAGCGTGTTTACATTAATATGCTGTTCAAATTTTAAAAGATTCTTATGAAAATGGGTTTCACGACACAACTACCTTAACATTTCATTTGTAACTATGCATCTGAAATATTTCAGAAATGTACCTGCAACATATTTTTTATAATATGGCATTAACAATATTTCTGAAATCTTTCAGAAAGTTGTTTACAATATTTGCAAGTTTCTGTAATATTGCAAAAAAATGAAGCAGATGCAATATTTCAGGAATATTTCTGAAACATTATAAAAGTAATATTACGTTTGCATTGCACGAATAATATTTCTGTAACGTATCAAACGCAACATTGCATTTAAAATATTTCTGAAAAATTTCTGAAAGATTGCGTAGGTAATGAAAAATTAAATTGCAGGCAGTGCATTTCTACAATATTGCAGAAGAAATACAGCAGATGTAATGGTTTAGAAACATTTCTGATACATGATAAAACTATTATTACGTTTACATTGTACGCGTTATATATTTTTGAATGTTTTACATTGCATTTGTAATATTTCCGAAAAGTTGCTGGCAGACTTTAGAACTTATAATGGAATGGAAGTTTTAATCGATCTCCTTAGGGTTACAATTCTCATCCATTACTACCCTTCTCCTCTCACTTAACCCTTTGGACCAACGGCTTAATGTCTCTTTTCCGAAAGACGGAGCCCAGTTTGTTCCGCACAAGAGCCTATCTTGCACGGAGGGCGCAGCTTTCGGAAAATAAATGCCATGTTTACATGCTCTAGTGGACTCGAACCTGGTTCTTCAGATTACGAGTCTAGCGCTCTACCACTAGACCACACTGCCGCCTACTTTAGAACTTATAAAAAATTAAATTTATTATTATATAATTATTGCATTTTATTGCATTTTTTCTCTTTTATTAAGAATTTTCTGATATTCCAAATTTTGTCATATGGCATTTTTAATATAAAATATTTAATAATATTTAATATAAAATAATATTCGACGCTGACTGGCAAAAAAGATTTATTCGTATATCTGTATTGTTAATATTGTTATGCAATAGCTTTATGCTCACCAAAATAAGCAAGTATAAGAAAGAAAGAAGCGTCAGAGTCAGAGGATCATCACTACCCTGTTCGATCATCGATGTCAAGCAACAAGGCGCCGGTATACTACTTGGATGGGTGACCGGCTGAGAGAGCGGATTTCTTCGGACAAACGCGCGGCGGCTATACGCACATGGCTTAATATATTTTTTTTGTTCCGGTAACAAAATATTTCATTTTTCACATATCAACAAATAGTTTTTGCCTCAGTAACAAAATTTTGTTTGCTAATACAAAACATTTTTCTCACAATCAGTGTAAAATGTATTTGAAATATCTCTGAAGTGTTTCTGCAATATTTCGTAGATATGTTTCAGAAATCTTTCAGTAATATTACCGAAATATTGCCGAAATCTTTCAGCAAAGTTGCATTTGAAATAATTGTGCCGATTGAAACATTGCAGAAATGTTGCAGAAACGGTCGTGAAATATTTCTGAAATATTGATGAAAGGTGTAATATTTCAAATGGAATTTTGCAGAAATGTTTCTGAAATATTACATGCCGAGTGGGTCGTTATATCGTAATTGTAAATGGGACTTACCTTGCGCGAAGTACATGGAACGCCATTCCGCACGTTGCGACCGGCTGGTCGTCGCGGATGGCGTCCACAGATGCGTCGTATAATCGGCGTTCGCGCATTTGGCGATTTCCTTCAAATGTTTCATGTCTGGTCCGACACAACGTTCGACGTGTCTCGCCCAATTAGACACTCTGTACAAAACGTTACGCGTTAAAAACAGTCGCGACACGACGCACATCTCCTCCGTGTCAAATACACCGTGACTACGAAAAGTTTCTGACATGGTGTCGTGGTTAATTTTCAACATGTCAAAAGTAAGCACTTCTTCTAAACGAAGTGCATGATCGCATATGGCGAAAAGAACAAAGAGAAGACCCTAGTATTTCTGAAATCTATCGCGCCAAGGAAACGGGGAAACGCCCTCCTCGTTCAGAAATAGCTTCTGCAGACGTGTCCGCTCGAATCTATTGGTCTTATTGGGACGCGTTAAGTTTAAAGAACAGGATCCTTTATAAAAGGTGGGAGGCCCCGAATTTGAAATCGAGTTTTCTGCAAATAGTGGTCCCTCGTAAACGAGTCAGAGAGATTTTGGAGCAGGCTCACGATTCTCCCTTTGGAGGGCATTTTGGAATCAGTAAGACCCTTGATAAAATTAGGAAGCGATTCTTTTGGGCCACTTGCAAGCAGGATGTCGAAGACTGGTGCAGTTCATGTAAAATTTGTATTTCCAAAAAGGGCCCCTCAGGTAAAGGGAAATCCCCTTTGCAAATTTACAATGTCGGGGCCCCGTTTGAAAGGATTCAGATGGACATCCTTGGTCCTCTTCCTACAACTTTGTCTGGGAAGAAATATCTTCTTGTCGTTGTGGATTGTTTCACCAAGTGGGTGGAAGCCTTTCCCTTGAGGAATATAAGAGCGAAAGCGGTGGCGGAAGTTTTTGTAAAAGAGATTGTCTCCAGGCATGGTATTCCCTCTGAGGTCCATACGGATCAGGGAAGGAATTTTGAATCAAAACTTTTTGCAGAGTTAATGGTACTCTTTGGAATTAAAAAAACGAGAACCACCGCCTTACATCCTCAATCGGACGGACAAGTTAAGCGTCAGCACCAAACTCTAATAAATTATCTTGCTAAGTTTATTTCAGAGAATCAGAGGGATTGGGATCATTGGATTCCTATGTTTTTGCTGGCATACAGATCTTCAAAACATGAAACCACTGGTGTGACTCCGGCGGAGTTATACTTTGCTCGAGACCTTAGGCTGCCTTTGGACTTATTAAGGGAGAGTCCTCCGAAACCTCCTGGGGAAGATCCGCAAATAGCTAGAGATTATATTAGGAACTTGAGGGAAAAGCTCGAGGAGATCCATTTCAATATTAGGGGACGGATTAATCTCAAATCTTCTTGTGTGAAAACCCGGTATGATCGAGGGGCTAGGCAGATTCTTTTTCAGGAAGGGGAAAAGGTATGGCTTTATAATCCTCGAAGACAGAAGGGGAAAGCCCCTAAATTGCAGAGCAATTGGGAAGGTTCTTTCGCACTATATAGTTATCGCAGTACGCGAAAAAGTCTGTAATATACTGCTTATTAATGTTTCGCGACGGAGGAGAAAGCGCGCCCGTCGTCGGCGAAACCTCGGCGTATGCCCCCGTAAAACCAGACCGTCGCGACGGTCGAGCCATTTTGGCCGTCGAACAGTAGACAGTCCGTCGGCGGGAAGACGCTAGCGTCACAATATCCATAATCGCTCGTGAATCCGACGCGATAACGGTGAGTGGCCTTCACAGTCAATCTGATCGCTCCTGCGAAAATGCCAGTAAGCGAATGGGCGTCTCTACCCGATAATTTCACTAGCAACGCGCTGTCGGGTTCGTTACATCGGAATACGTCGGCTCTGTGTATTTGAATGACGTCGACGTGTGAATGGTCAACGTCGACCATGCGCGCCAACACGTCTTTGGCAACGTCCTTTTCTAGGCGCATGCCGTGTTCATACATATAGAAACTCACGTACGACATACCGCACGTATTAGTAAGGTCGCGGCATTCCTGTAATTCTCGCGTCACTAGTTGAGCGAAAACGTCGCAGTCCATATGCATTATATTGTACGTGCGATCCACCTCGAACGCCACGTATTTGATACCCGCTCGCGCAGTTTCCGTGAACGCGGGTAGTCGTCGGGCCGCGCGTACAATTATGCGATGCATAAATGCGGTCACGGTTTTTCTCAATTGACCGTCTTCCTCGGCGGTCATTTGTCTTGAAACATTTTCAAAAAATACATGGTCGCGATCTAATTGAAAAATGACGTACATTGGTACGGAGTCTATCGTTCCTAATTCGAACTTGTACCACTGGCCGCGCGCGTTTATTTCGTCGCCGTTGCGGCAAGCGAACGCGGGTTCACGTACAGTCGGCCCGAACGATTCTCTTTGTCAAATATTTTGTTAATTTAAAGTTTCTCACCAACACGATCATTTTTGGATGTATGTGTAACTTACAAATGACGTTGCATTCGAATAGTTCTAGTGATCTACACATAATCACGTACGAATCGATGTCGCTGGTCACACTGTAGTTCATTGAGTCCTCGTTGACAACTGTAGGATTCAGCCACCTTATTAAAGGGTGACGCTCGTCGTCGACGTCGTCGTTGTCGTCCGGGATTTCCCGCGACGGTGGTGGTGGTGTTGGTGGTGTCGCCGCTGCTTCTTCTCGCCGCTCCTCCTCCTCTTCGGAACTCGACAAATATAGTTGCGGCATAACCGTCTCTTCCTCAGCTTCGTCGAAATCATTGTCCACGACATGGACGACGGTTTGGTCGTCGTCGTCGTAATCGATGTGGATAACATTGTTACGAACGACGGTATGTTCGTCGTCGTAATCGTCTACAACGTGGATAATATTATTATCCGTCAAACGTCGTCGTCGTCGTCGACGACGAGACGATGGCGTTACTCGCGACGTATTTTTCTCGACGGGATAAAACTTGTCGAGGAACGCCAAGTCTTTCCGCGTTAGCCGTGATTCCGCCGAGGACGACGACGACCGGACGTCGGTGGTTCTTGATGGCAGCCTGGTTCTCGCGGAAGAGGAGGCCTCCTCCCGCGCCGAGTCTCCCCCTGTCTTAGCAATGTTTTTTCGTTGGATTGTAGGATTCATTTTTTTGGAAAACCCCAACCCGCTGCGGCTACGCCAGCCGGGACATGCCCTTACCAACCAGCCCTCTGTGAAAAAGGACTGGCCGGTGTCCCGAGTTCCCCCGGGGGGCTGGCTTATGTCTCGGACCCTCGAAATTAGCATTGGGGGCACTGGACTCCGGCCCCTTACTCACTCGTGGGCGAGGCGCGAACCTTCTCCCACGGGCTTTCGGGGGTCCCGAGCCTCCGACCTCCCAGGCACCTCAGCGGGCGCCGCCACGCGGAGGGCCCCTCGGATGGATGGGGCGAAGGAGTCTGCGACCCCTCCAACGCCTTGCCCACCGAGGCAGCCAGCCAGAGCCGTTTATCGCCTACTCACCGGCCGACTTTAGCGTGTCGCAGTCGCCTACCGGTGGGTTACTCGTAACGCTAGATCCGCCGGCTCCAACCCCGGAATACGGGTGGCCCAGGCGGCCTCTCACACAGGTGAGACCCCATATCTCTCACCCTGACGGAGCACCGGCGTGCAATGGGTGAGGGATCCAAAACCCATCCCAACCTCGTGGGTTTTTATCGAGGTTTTCCTTCCTCTAGGCCGGCGGGATGGGTCAAAATCCCCACTCCCTAACGGCCCCGGCCGGCCGGGCGTTTGAAGTCGGGGTCGCCTTCTCCTACCGGCAAATCGGGTCCGATCCTAGAAGACCGGACCCTTACGGGGGTTGCCGGACCCCCTGGAGTGGTGTGCTCTTGGACCCTGTCTGTTCCGCGTCGATCCGCCGGGCTCTCTCGGTGGTTGGACCACCGATACCGCCCCGGCGGATCGCGACGGAACAGACAGGATGGCTCCCTCACCGCGCCAAGGCACACCGTTGAGGGAGTGGAAAAGGGAAAGGGAAAGGGATCGTTGGAATAGAGAAGGGAAAGGGAGACAAGGGGGAGACTTTGACTCTACGCGATGATTCACACTGTAGTTTATTTTAACGAGACAGACGAGATACATAAATGTTTACAAAAAGATAAATGTTTTCACAAAAAAAGTCTTGTTTTTTACATCTTACATCTGGTTCACTACTGCGTTCTGAAAGAATGCGAAATAAACTATAAGTACACGCGCTAAACGGAAAAAAAGACACGAAACGAAATAAGAAAAGTAATCGTTTGCTTACCGTCGACGCTTCGATGCCGGCTCGTCGCCGTTCTCCTCCTCCTTTTCCTCCACCCGCTGCTGCAGCCACTTGGCCCTGGCTGGAGCTCATCATCACTAAACAAGTCTTTGAACGAGACCGATATGGTATCGTCGGTCTCGTCCCTTTCCTCCTCGTTGTCTTCGGTCAGAACTCGACGGGGACTTGTCTCGGAAATATTTGTCTCACAACAATTTAATTGTTGTAATTCGACTTAAAATAAGTTACCATAACAACTAAACTAGGAAGTCATAAGTAACTAACCTTAGAAAGAAGAAGAACATTGTTATAATGGAGAGAATAAGTATTTACGCAAACTTAAGCCAAGCAGATAGAGGACGAATAATTGCACTGTATCAAGCAGGACTTAGCAAGCAAGATATCTCTCAAATTGTCGGCTGCAACCGAAAAACTGTGAGGTTATGGATTAATAAATTTAATGAAGGAGAATGGGAATATTAATCGACTCTACTGGCCATTATAATCGCCAAGACAATACGACCACGATTTGGTTCGATTATCGTCAAGACGCTCTTTTAACCAATATAAGCTGATGTAATCTTTGATACTTATATATAAGCAACTCATTTAAATAATTAAATTTATTGCGAAAAATAACCCTCAGCCAGGGTTCGAACCTGGAACCTCTCTCATTCCGTGATGGGTGTCGTACCAATTCGACCACTGAGGCATGTGGTAATATTTATCGCAATAAATATAAGTATCAAAGATTACATCAGCTTATATTGGTTAAAAGAGCGTCTTGACGATAATCGAACCAAATCGTGGTCGTATTGTCTTGGCGATTACAATAGCCAGTAGAGTCGATTAATATTCCCATTGTTGTTTATTATTTGACTGGCGAAATAAAAATTTATTTATTCTGTTTGAATATACACCTTGGACTAGAGTTTTGGTGTTTCTATCTTATATATTTAGTTTAATACAGGTTATTGCGATAAATATTACCACATGCCTCAGTGGTCGAATTGGTACGACACCCATCACGGAATGAGGGAGGTTCCAGGTTCGAACTCTGGCTGAGGTAATATTTTTCGCAATAAATTTAATTATTTAAATGAGATGCTTATATATAAGTATCAAAGATTACATCAGCTTATATTGGTTAAAAGAGCGTCTTGACGATAATCGAACCAAATCGTGGTCGTATTGTCTTGGCGATTATAATGGCCAGTAGAGTCGATTAACATTCCCATTGTTGTTTATTATTTGACTGGCGAAATAAAAATTTATTTATTCTGTTTTAATAAAGGAGGTTTAGCTGCTCTCGAAGATCACAGGAAGTATAATACAGGTTCAAAAAAAAGTACGCCCGAACAAGACGAGGATATTATGAGAGTGATCGCAAATCCTTTTGATTCCGTTGAGGCAATGCCAAATAATGGAAATTTTGATATTTCGGAAAGATCTATGAGACGCCGATTAAATGCGGCAAATATTAGGTCACGACCAGCCGCAAGAAAAATTGAATTGAAACTGGTGCATAGAAATAGAAGAATGGAATTTGCAAGGCAATATTTAAATACGCCGCAGGAAGTATGGGATGCAGTAATTTGGATGGATGAGAAAACTTTCTCATCCGCAGAAGACGGAAGATATCGAGTCTGGAGACCTGACGGTCAACGTTTAAATCCTAATTACGTCCTTCCCTTAGCACAGAGTGGAAGAATTATAATATGATTCTGGGGATGTATGTCTTCCAGAGGATTATTGCGTCTTTAAGAAATTTCTCCGAGAATGAATGCTGAAGAATACGTTGAGATTTTAGAAGAAGTTTTAAAATCTAGCGCGAGACAAATATTTCCGGAAGAAGAGTTTCCGACCATAAAAATTGTGCAAAATAATAGTGGTGTACACTCATCAAGACTTGTTCAGGCTTAGTTTGATGCAAATCCAGATTTCGAATCGCCAGATCTAAATGTTATTGAAAACGTTTGGGCCAAGATGAAGACCTCGTGGATAGCTGGTCAACTACGAACAAAGGAAGCATTAAGGATTCATGTCCATAATGTCTGGAATGAGCTATCATTAGAGCCAAACTTTACACGGAATTTAGTTAACTATGCAAAGGCGGCTGCAATTGGTGCTAGAAAGTAACAGATTTTGGATACCTTATTGGTATAATATCAACAAAAATTTGGTGGAATATCAACAACAATTTATATAAAAGAAGTGTAAATAGATAATATTTTTTAATTTTGATTTTCTCTTTTTGTTTCAGAAATGCAGTAAATAAATATATATTACAATATATAACATATAATAAATAATATACTACAATTATGTTTAAATGTTTATAATGTTTATGTGAATTAATTGTGTTAATAAATACAAGACTTAATTCTTTAATTGTTACTTAACTGTTATAAATAAATATACATTATATTAAATAAATACATTTTATTTAGTAAATATATAATTTAAATATATAACTTATTATACATTTAGTTGCTTTTTTAGTAATTAATTAAATTCTTAGTTAATTAACCATTAAAAAGACAAGCCGCAAATTCCTGGGCTACACATGAAAGCCAACTTCGAAGCCAAAGTAGAGACTGCATGGCCAGTGTTCATTACATAAATAAGCCGATGTAACATTACAACAAGTTTCTTATATTGAATAATTAATTATTAACTTAATATCCAATCGTCTACAGTTTCTGGAATGTTTTGAAATATATTTCAAATATATTTAAATAATCTCTATATTAATATCTCTATATTATTTATTTTAATGCAGAATTCGAGTAACTGTAGACCACTGGATATCATGTCGTGATAAAGAGAAATATATGGTTTTGTAACCTCTTACCTTCCCAGCGAGAAATGACCCATCGAATCGACGTCGAATTGACTTCGAAATCATCGATATTACATCATATCGAAATAATGCTCAAAATTTGAAGCTTATTTCGATGTTTGTGCTTTATGACATTTTTTAAAAGAAGAGATTATTTGTGACATACATTTATCACGCCAGACTGTAAACAGGCAAATTATGTATTTTCTGTTAAGACACCAATATTTCATCATTTCGATATCGATTCGAAGCTATTTTGATTTGCCTGTCAAATATATAATAACATTGTCATTATATGGATTGCAATATGAATAAAGAATTATATTGTATTGGCAGACATGGATAATGTAAATATTTTATGATTTGAGCACTATAATAATTGCGTTACAATATTAATTTTTTAGGCTTCCATTTCCATTAAATAGTTACTTTATATAACTGTAAAAGTCACAGCAAAATTCCTGTTTGTAATTTGACAATTATGAAAATTAAAATATATAATAGCTAAGTATATTTTCAGTACTGCACGGGCTCATTTATTAAACAAGAAGTTAAATTAAGCTAATTAAATTATTAATATTAAATATTAATACAATAAGATATTTGTATTTACATTTATCAAAATAAAAAATAAGTTCAATTATGAAAATAAATATTAATAATTGGACTTATTAAAAATTAAATAATATGTTCAGATATTGCGCTCGAATTCTTTTCGCGTTTTACAACGCCTGATCGTTTCACATTAGATGGCGCGACGCGCGAGTCGCCACTCTCAAAGAGCCCCCACCTCCTTCCTCACTCGTTAGGTGTCATGGCCGCACTTGCTTGCGTTTCTTCGAACGTGTCGAGTCCGTGACCTCTTTCTTGATCATTGCGACGCGTGTTCTGGAGACCAACCGAGCGAGAGTCGGATCACCAGGGAGAGCTCACCGCCAGGAAAGGGAGAGCTGCGGCAGCTAGCGTCCGAGAGGGAGGATCGAGGCGAGGAGTCCGGTCCAGCGAGCGGGGCCCTTAAGAGATTCTCATTGGGACGCCATATTTGAAGACAGACATTAGTCAAAAAAGTACCTCTGCTAGAGTTTATATTCGTCTTGAGATCTGAGAATTACTTTCATTCTTGTGGCTCTGGCTTGAAATTCTAGCCCAAGAACCGATCTTATAGACATTAATGCAGGAGGCCCCTCTCTCTTTTCATTTTTCTTTCTTACTTCTTTTTTTTTTCATAATCGGTATTACGTTTCAGTAAGCATTTGGACTCACATTTTCAATCAGTAAGGTAAATGTACCAATAACTGGCCACTTAAGGATACGAAGAAAATAAATCTTAAATCTAATACATAAAATTAATTTTATGCTACAAAAAACTTTTTTATTTAGGAAGTTATAACTATTTTCTGCTTAAACAAGTAAAAAAAGTGATATTTTTTGCGGTATTTTATTTAAATTAAATAAAAATGTTAGTAACATCGATGTACCAATACATGACCAGCCAAAATGCGATTGTCCCAGTGTCCAAATTATGAGGTCCTAGTAACTGGCCATGACTTTTTAAGTGTATTAAAATAATTTTAATGAAAGGAATTTTATTTTGCAGAGTAAAAGCAAGAAGAAAATAATAAATAAGTTAATAAAAATACATTAGAAAAGTTAAAAATATAAAAATATAGGATAAACAAATGCTTAAGAGGTTAGAAAATATAAAGTCTTAAAACAAGTTTTTACAGTCTAATAAATAATTTATTTTTACTATTAATGTTTTAAATAAATAAATTTATTTTGGCAGGTTCCGGTCGGGTAAGGAAGGAGGGCGGGTGCTCCGCAAAGGAAAGGAAGAATTAAGGAAAGATTGTCGGAGTAGAACCCGAGGAACGATGTGAGAAAGAAGAGAGACCTGAAGGAAGCAAAGAGGAAGGAGGGCAATTGGAGGAGGACCCGGAAACAGGACAGATTAGGAGCAATTTAAGAGGATGACGCGAGGAAGAAAGTGAGGTTAAGCGAGAGCTCGGCAAGGAGAGGGGTGAGGAGGAGAGAAGAGGGAGGTGCAGTAGGAATAAGGCTCTATAAATGTGAGTATTCTCGTCCGCCATTTTCCTTCCAATCATATGTGAAAACATAACCTTTCAAGGAACCTTTTCGTAAACGTCAATACGCATTTTGGTCTCGTATTTTCTGCTTCCAAAATGACTGGCTGCGTTGCAATTAATTGCAGTAATAGAAGCGAAAAAGGGTTTCGACTTTTTCCAATTCCAACAAATGTGGCGCGACGAAAAAAGTGGCTTTAAAATCTTTGCCGTGAACAGTGAATATATGCGACAGATTTGATTTTACAGCATTGGACGTACTTCACAGACACAATCTGACTTGGTTGATATCCACTGTTCACGGCAAAGATTTCAAAGCCACTTTTTTCGTCGCGCCACATTTGTTGGAATTGGAAAAAGTCGAAACCCTTTTTTGCTTCTATTACTGCAATTAATTGCAACGCAGCCAGTCATTTTGGAAACAGAAAATACGAGACCGAAATGCGTATTGACGTTTACGAAAAGGTTCCTTGAAAGATTATTTTTTCACATATGATTGGAAGGAAAATGGCGGACGAGAATACCTACTTTTTTAGAGCTCTAGTAGGAAAGGAGTCCCGGAAAGGGAAGGTGAAGAGGGGTGGCGGAGCGAGGCGCAGGCGCGGAGCCTCGGTGCGCGGAGATAGGTACGAGCGGAGAGGCGAGATGGCGCGGTGGCGTGGGGCGAGGAGGCCCCGGACACCGCGATGGCGGAAAAGTACTAGTGCGGAGACGGCGCTGGGTGCCGTAAAGGTTTGGGTACGTTCCTGAAAAACGCCAACGATTGTAAAAAAGGATGAAGTGAAGAGGAGGCTGTAAAGGTTTGAGTACGTTCCGTAAAAACGCCCTTTAAGGCCCCTTTGGGGCAAATAAAGTATATTCTGAATGAATGAAATAAATTTATTTATTATTAATTAAAAACGGTTTTACAATGTAATAAATAATTTATTTTTACTACTAATTTAATAATTAGATTTTTAACTCACTTAAAACTTTAAAAGTTCAATACAACACATTTTAACAGACTGTTTGTAATAGTTGCTGATGTCTTTTTATATCAGTAAAGGATCATAAGTGGTAACATAGGTGGTAATATAGTACCTTTAGCATTTACTGTAAACAAAACAGTTATGTTTTCTTTCTCATCACCATGTAAGTACAATTGTATAAAAATCCTTGGAGCCAATCCACTGTCTGTCTTTGGAACTAAGAAAAAAGAACTTTCATCTAACAAATACTCTTGACAGATGGATGTCCAGTGGGTTTAACTTTTGTAAATGTTCTTTCACTTCTCTGAATTAATTCTTTAAAATATCTTCTGTTGCTGATGCTCAATTCATTGTCAAATTTTTAGTGATTCTTGGAGTCACATCTGGATGTCTACGACAAAAACTTTCCCACCTGTGTCTGCCTGGTTTATTATTCTTTAAAAGAGACTCAGTGTGCGCGAATGAGTTATGGAAATTAGAGTTCGAGGTGATTGAGTTAATCCAAGTTTGTAACGGGATGTCTATAATTCATCGCGACACAGTTATTCTCGCGGGCGAATGCGCGCGGAGAGGACCGTCAATTCAAGCGGGCGAATGCGCGCGGAGAGGGCCGTCACTCGAAGCCCGAGCTTAAGCCCGAGAGCCGCGAAAGAAACGCTTTTAGACCGACCGAAAATGCCGAACACGAAATATGGAATCGTAATCTTAGTGCGTTAATTCGGTGTACGGTTCTCGATAACTTTCTTTCTCTTCGACTCGGAAAACGAATGCGAGGCAACGCGCGGAGGGCCGGAGCTTTATCAGCTCGCACTCCGACCCCCCGTTCGCGTTCCGAAATTGCGCTGGGCCAATCGGCCATCGACCCCCGGGACGTACGTCATTTGGCAATTTCAGCAGTCCTCGCGGCCGGTGACCGATCAGCTGTTTTCGTATACGTCTCTCCCCTTGTCCCAAGTGTTTACCTCTCGCTCAGAGGTTCCCGAGACAAAGGGAGAGATTCGGTACACGCGGAAAACGCGTGACACTGTTTTTCGTTCTCGAAACTTCTCGGAAACACGGCGACTATTCTCCGAAACGCGAATATAAGAATTTAGCTCTGCAAATTACGAATTATTCGAGATAATCCGAGTGTGTCTCGAGAGAAATTAGGCTATCGGAAAGCCGTTCGATTTCGAACATTCCGCCCGCCTCGTATGGTGCAACCAACGAATGGCTATACGGAAGTCCGTCGTACACGTCTACGGTGTTATTGCTGCAATCGGGCGCGCGCCGAGAACGTGAACGCGTATGCCGCGCGGTTTCGATCGCGATGGAACGCAAGTACGTCTCGCAACGCAGGCGAGTGAATCTGGTGTACGTTATATGAGCGAATCTTGGAAAGGACTTTATTTATTTTTGTTAGCCTTCTTCAAGCGCGGTGGAATCGGCGTTGCGCTGAGGAGGCTCGTTTCTCGCAATGGGCGAGCTCACAATGGATGAAATGTTGAAGATAAATTACAAAGAATTTTGTAGCAATATGCAATTACTAATTAGAATGTACAGAGAGTGTACTTATCGGGCGTCATCCTCCGGCGCGGCGCTCACGGGGAGGACAAGTTTGTTCACGGGCCGGGTAAAGCGCAAGGTAACCGTGCGAACGGAGACTACGCGAACGTGGCCGTCTCTACCGGGATGCAGCTCCTCGATTCTAGCTAGGGGCCATCTCGTCGGTGGGGTCGTTTCGCTTCGCAGGAGGCACAATCGGCCGGCTTGAATCTCCTCGCTAGTTTTAAACCACTTTGGCCGGTGCGCTAGCGTGTGGAGATATTCTTTTGACCACCGGTCCCAGAACTGATCCCTGATACTTTGCAGTAGCTGCCACCGGGAGAGACGGCTCGTCGACTCCTCGGCTAGGGACGGTTCTGGTACGGCGTTGAGTGCCGAGCCGATGAGGAAGTGGCCTGGCGTCAGCGCGGTGAAGTCCTCTGGGTCATCCGATAGGGCTTGGAGCGGGCGTGAGTTCAGGCACGCTTCAACTTGAGCGAGAACGGTGGCCATCTCGTACGTCAGTTTAGCGTCGCCGATCACCCGCCTCAAGTGGTACTTCATCGATTTTACGGCCGCCTCCCAGATTTCGCCGAAGTTAGGTGCCGCTGGAGGATTGAAATGCCACTGTATTCTTTCTTCGGCGAGGCGTGCGGCTATGCGTCGGCCTTCCTGGTCGCTCGCGGAGAAGAGGGCTCTCAACTGAGCGTCAGCTCCAACGAAATTCGTCCCGCAGTCGCTATAAAACGTGCGACATAGACCTCGGCGGGCGACGAATCGGCGTAGGGCGGCCAGGAAGGCGTCCGCGGAGTAGTCCGACGCTACATCTAGGTGAACGGTTCTGGAACTTAAACATATGAAAACAGTAATGAAAGCTTTGGCTGCGCGTTGTCCTCGGCCTTTGGACGTCCGCAGCCAAATCGGACCGGCGTAGTCGACGCCCGTACTTAGAAATGGGCGAGCCGGTGTCACCCGAGGCGGCGGCAAATCCCCCATGAGCGGTTGCGGTGAGGCCGCCCGCCATCGCAGGCAGGTCAAGCAACGGTTGATGCAGCTTTTGACAAGGGAGCGTCCTCGTGGGATCCAGAATTCCTGCCGGATGGAACCCAGCGTCATTTGCACGCCCCCGTGCAGCGTCCGTCGATGGTGAGCCTCGATGACGAGCTGCGTGAAATGTGATCCGCTCGGCAGGATCACAGGGTGTTTTGCGTCGGGAATTAGGAGAGCGTGCCGGAGTCGCCCACCGACTCGCAGTACACCTTGCTCATCCTGAAACGGATTTAATTTAGCGAGGCTACAGCGCGCCCGCAGCGGCTCGCCCTTTGAGATCGCTCTCAGCTCCTCGCTAAAGGCAGCTTCCTGCACCACTCGGGTCCAGTAACGTCGTGCTTCATCGAGCTCGGAAGACTGGAGCACGGACGGATCCTCGAGATTGGCCTGAGAGTTGGGGACGGTCCTCCGACGCGGCAATCGCTGCAACCAGCGATGACACCAGGCAGTCCGCCGCAACAGTCGGTGTAGAAAGGAACATCCCGTCAACTCTGGAGGCTCGTCGATCTTCTCCGTAGAAGTGGCTGCAGCGTGCACATTTGTCCGTCGATCTGGCAGGTTAGCGGGAAGCTCGGTCGCTTCAAAGGTGGTCCCCGGGCTGGATTCGGTTTTAAGCCACGCTGGCCCTTGCCACCAGAGCGGGTGGTTCGTTAGCTCCTCCGGAGATATGCCGCGCGAAGCGCAATTGGCGGGGTTCTCTCGCCCGGGAACGTGGTGCCAGATTGCGTCAGGCAGTGTCGTCTGGATTTCACTCACTCGATTGGCCACATAGGTTTTCCAAGATGATGGATGGCCGCGGATCCAACCCACCTTGGCGTCCGACAACAGATGTGTGGGGACATCCGTCGCTTCGAGGACTCGCTGAGCGTGTTCCGCGAGTCTCACAAGCAGAGCGGCGGCACTCAGCTCCAAACGAGGTAAAGTCACTTGTTTCAGTGGGGCGACTTTCGTTTTAGCCTCGATTAGCCTCACTTCTATCTCTCCGTCTCCACTTTCGATCCGTAGGTAGACGACGGCGGCATAGGCTCGCTCCGAGGCATCGGCAAAGCCATGTAGTTCCAGCCGGCAGTCCTCGTTTCCGCTCGTCAGCCAGCGCGGGACGCGGATGGCTTCCAGGGAGGGGAGGTTGGACTGGAATTCTCGCCAGTTTCGGACATCTTCTTCAGGGAGCGGCTCGTCCCAATCGATCCCCAATAACCACGTAGACTGAAAGAGGATCGCGCGTACCGTGACAGGGGCGAGCCACCCTAGAGGATCGAACAGTCTCGTTGTCAGCGAGAGGACTGTTCGCTTGGTGAACGTTTCCCTCCGGATCAACTGCGTCGTATAGGAAAACTGGTCGTCATGCGGGTGCCACTTCAAGCCTAAGGTCAGATGACTCCCGCCGGGTTGCCAGCCTCGAGATTCCTTTAGCAGTTGATCCTCTACGGGCACGTCCTGCAGGAGGGCCTCGTCATTGGCTGACCACTTTTTCAGCGGGAAGCCGCCCGCCGTGCAGATCTGCTCCAGCTGTCTCCGCTTTTCTAAAGCGGCAGCTAGGGTTTTTGCTCCAGAGATCACGTCGTCCATGTAGTGGTCCTTCTGGAGAACGCTCACTCCTTCCGGAAATCGATGCTTCTCATCCTTGGTGAGCTGGAGCATCGTGCGGATCGCCTGATGTGGAGAACAGGTCAAGCCGTATGTCACGGTGGTGAGCCAATACTCCAGTATAGGCTCTCTGGGATCAAACCGCCAGAGAATCCTCAGAAGATCCACATCTTCCGAATGGATGTCGATCTGCCGATACATCTTCTCCATGTCAGTGGCAAAGACGAAACGGTGGCGGCGCCATCGCAGGAGTATGTCCGTCAGCAGGTTGGGCCCGACCATCAGGTACTGATTTAACGAGTCCCCGGATGGCACGGCAGCTGAGCCATTAAATACTACTCTCAGCTTGGTCGTGGAGCTCGCCGCCCGCATAACGCCGTGATGCGGCAAGTAGCAGACGCGAGTCCCGATTATGTCGTCGATGTGAATTGGGGTCATATGCCCCAGCTCCGCATATTGTTTCATAAAATCCACGTACGCGGCATGAAGGGCGGCATCCCGCGCGAACCGGCTCTCCATACTTCGCAGCACGCTACGCGTTCCGGAAAGGTCCGGTAGTGGCGAGACGAGAGGAAGGCGCACGACGTAGCGTCCATCGGGCCGGCGCGAATGCGTCCGGACGAAATGTTCCTCGCACTCCACGTCTTCTTTCGAGAGAGTCCCTGTGTTCGACGGAGCCTCCTGCTTCCAAAACCAGCGTACCACGTTCACCAGATCCTCCTCGATCCGGCATTGGTGCGTGTGCGCGACGTGCCCGGAAACCGAATCGCCGATCACTCCCGAGAGGATCCATCCCAACGCCGTGTTCTGTGCGACCGGTTCGCGCGGCCCTCCCTTCCGGAGTCCCTCACTAAGAATCGACGCGTAAACGTCGGCGCCGAGGAGCACATCGACCGGATCAGACGAACAGTAATCCGGATCGGCTAATTCCAATCCGCGAAGGTGCGGCCAGGTAGCCGCGCCAGCTTCGATACCGCCAGTATATACTGTGAGCCGCGGAAGCACTAGAGCGGTTACAGTAAACGAGTGTCCCTCGTTCCGCGAGGATAGAGTCATCGAGACTCGGCCTCGGGCTACGCCCGATTTCTGCCCGCCGACCCCAAAGACGGAGACCGCCACCGGAGAGCGAGGCAGTCTCAGCTGTTGTGCGAGTCGCTCCGAAATCATCGACGATTCCGAGCCTTGGTCAATCAGAGCCCTTACGGTGTGCCAGCCACCGTGGCGATCGGCTACGCGGACACGAGCGGTAGCAAGAAGCACGGCCACCGGTTTGACGGGCGATTCGGTTGCTACGTGCGACGTCTTCGCGGCCACGAGTTCGCGGCACGCGTCGTGGAGAGACGAGTGATGGCGCGCTCCGCACGCGTAACAGTTTTTCTTTACGGCACAGTCATTTAATTTGTGCTTCCCGAGGCAATTTAGGCACAACCCGTTGTCATCGACGTATTTCTTTCGCTCGACGGCCGTCTTCTTCTTGTAGTCGTCGCAGAACATGAGGATATGCTCTTTCTGGCAGAGAGAACAGCGGCCACGCTTGGCCTCGTTCTTGTTATCTTGTTTTCGGGCTAGGTGACTCCGCGTTGATTTCTGCGTTCTGTCGTTCGACTTGTTTGCGGCACCGTCGGCTTTCACGGGGAGCATTGACTCCAACGTATGTAACCGCCGGTCGAGGAATTGTTCGAGTACTCCATACGACGGAGGTTCGCTCGCGGCACTTATCGAGTTCTCCCACTCGCGACGCGATCGCGGATCAAGAAGTTCGACGGCGAGGTAGACGAAGATCTTCGCTGCGGCCTATAGCCCGGCCGATGCTGTCTAACGAATTGACCCACAGTGTTGCGCAGCGTCCGATTTCATGGACAAAAATTGGCATTTAAAATGTATTTAAGATATCCATCTAAAATTTTACATACATACACTGTAAAAAAAGTATGTAAAATTACGTGAATAATAAGTGTAAAAATTACGCAATTAATACCGGAAATTTGAAAATTGTGCAAATATTTTTACACTAAAAAATAAATATATTATTGAGAACCGGACTTTGAACGAGCGATGCGCTCCCGCCTCTGGAGAGGGCAGCTCCTATGTGGCGCGCGTTCTAAGCGCCACTCGTGCGTTACGGTCGTTGTCTGCGTGCGGTCGTCACGGTCGTGTGCATTAGAGCCTTGACCTTCGTGTAGTCAAGACGTATTGTGTGTTGTTCCTGTGAATCGAATAAAGAGTTCCTATAGTATAAAGAACTTGTACTGTTAGTGTCCTGTCCATCTCTACGCATCTCGCGTATCGTTCCAAGCGATTATTACAACAGGTTATGGGCCCAGGGCACGCTTGTCCTGCGGAAGATCTGTAAGACGCGTGATTGAGTGGACGAAAAGTTCGTGAGACGCCGGCGAAGGACATCAAAAAGAGAGCATTAGAAGATTAGATGGTAAGTAAATGACAACTCTCGATGCTGACGAGCGAAACGAGAGAAATACCAGCTAATAAGAACGTTCGATATATATTGTTAGAAGAGGATAGAAGAAGGCAGATTTCTGCCTTTTGGAAAGATAGAGATAAAGTATAATATAGAAGTAGAGATTCCCAGCTAATAAGAACGTTCGAGAAATGCTGTTAGAAGTTAGAAGGAGACAAAGTCTATTTGCCTCTTGATAGAAGTAGAGAAAGATGAAATTAAAAGAGAATATGTACAATAGAAAGAGATAGAAAGATGCCGCTTGGTGGCAAGTCGGCGACGTGCGCGTGCAAGTCCGAGCGTGAACGGCGAGAGTCATTGTTTTTGGCGCGCGGAAGTCCGATCGTAGACGGCGAGAGTCATTGTTTTTGGCGCGCGGAACTTGTTGCTGGGCGCACACAAACACATAATCGATTTCAACTAATAACATGGCATCGATGCTAGATGGCTAGATTACGATACATGTAAATGTATGCGTATGCTAGATGGCTAGATTACGATACATGTAAATGTATGCGTGTGCTAGATGGCTAGATTACGATACATGTAAATGTATGCGTATGCTAGATGGCTAGATTGCGATACATATATATGTATGTGTATGTGTATGTATAAAAACTCTATATGACTCTACATGAGTTTATTTTTTTTTTGAAATCGATATGTATCGGGTCGGTAATTGAGCATGACTAGCAGTGCGGTGTAGCTTGATTACTGTACAGGGAGGCCGCGTAAATTTGTATGGGCCCCGTGCGCGTGCGTGATCAACCCGAGCTCCCATAGATCTTTTCAGCAGTGCTGGGGATCGCAACGGAGAGTGGTGTGCGCGTACGGATAGCCCTGCAGAGGCGCGTGGTTTCTCGCTTTGGGGCTGTTGTGAATTGCAGTGCGTTCTATATAGCCTCATAAGCATTGTGTTTTTATCTTATCGCTGAAAGAAATTAGGTGATAGAAATTAAACCATTATATGTCAATAAGAATGTTGGTTTATCTTGTCAAAAGAGGAATGCTAATGTTCAATTGATATTTAAATCCCGATATAGATGGAAAAAGAGACAGAAAATCTTCCGGTGGAAGAAGAAGGCCAAGATGCGCTGGTCGATTACGACAGCGATAGCAGCATTATCACGGTAATAGAAAGAGAAAGAGATAGCGAGGAGACAATAAGTAAAGATGAAGGTAAGAGAGTATTTTTTTTGAAAATAAAGTAGTCTAGAAAAATAATATATATATGCATTCAGAGAAAATAAAAATAGTAATTTTAAAATTCCGTATAGAAGAAAAAGATAAAAAGGAGGAGACGGAAAGAAGAGGTGCAATCCCGAAAAAGAACTTGCCTAAAGTCATAGAGAATATAGATGAGACCAAAGCATGGGAAGAGAACCGTCCAGTACTGCCAATTGGAACCAAAATGTTATATGAAAAGCAAGAAAGATTGGTCGCAAAATGGATAATTCGATGCAGATGCTGGACAAAATAATGACGAAGGCCACCAAGATGATGGAGAATATGGTGGAAGTCTCCCTTTTAAACTTAGAGAAAGAAAGAGTTAAACTTAGACGTTTAGAGGTAAATAATAAAAATACGCAAAGTTCAGTACAGAATAATATAACAACGGTTAATGAATTAGAAGTAGAGTCTAGAAAGAGAAAATTAGATGAAGCAAAAGTTTGTTCCGCCGGAAAAGATAGAAGTTTAGAGACAATTAAAAGCACTATAGAGGCAGAACTAAACAATCAAAGGTTGCATATTAGAAGAGAATACAAGCTGACGCAAAAATACAACTTTGATCTTTGGATGGATTATTTGAAATCTGAATTAACAAACAATGATTTATTAGATGTAATAGATTCAAGAATTGAAAGTCCTGAAAATCTTTCCGAGTCAAAAATTGCTAAAAGAAAAGGTCTAGTCAGAGATATAATAATTAATCATTTGGATGAAAACTATCATAAAAGGATTTTACATGAAAAAGAACCGATAGAAATTTTAAAGAAACTAAGAGGATATAAAAAGAGTGAAATAAATGTTACTCATGCATCGGTACGAGCTAGACTTTATCAAATTAAAATGAGAAAAGATGAAAGAGTAAGTGATTTTTGCGAACGCTTTGATTCAATAATTAGAGAATATGAATCATGTGAAGATGCGGTACCTCTCACAGAACAAGAAATTAGATCTGCATTTTATCAGGCTGTGTCAATTAATGTACCAGAGCTGAGAAATGTAGATTTGATTAGAAGACAATCGAATCTTAAAGAAATGACAATAGATGAAATAAAGTCTTTTATGATGCAGTTAGAGGCAGAGAAAAAGAGCGAGAAATTAGAGAAAACAGAGAAACCCGAAATCAGGGTGCAGAGGGCTACCGCAGATGAAATAAAGTGCTACAGGTGCAACAAGATGGGCCACATGGCAAAAGACTGCCCGTTAGCAGAACTAGGGACCTGGTTCTGTTACTACTGCCAGGAGGTTAGAGGCCAGAAGGGTGACAGCTGTCCTAATGCCGGAGCCCAGGCGAACAAATTTAGAGGAAAAAGGTATTCAAATAAAACCGTTAATAAAAATATAAAGAAAAAGGGTAGATTTGTGCAAAAAGGCACAAAAAGAGTAGATAACAGAGGGAAAATAACCAAGATACAACCAGCCAAGAAACATATACCGACGAAAACAGCAAAAGAAGGTAAATTATGCATGGTTAAAGTAATAGAAGATAGAGATAGTTCAAAAGAGTTAGTAAATTTTATTGTAGATTCGGGTGCTACGGATCATATTGTGAATAAGAATATTATTCCGTCAAATTTTGAAAAATGTAATGATAGGGTTATTAAATGCGCGAATAAAAATGAGCTTGCAGACATTTCAATAGATGGTAAAGGAGATCTTTTGTTAATAACGAATGAAAAAGAAAAGAGAGTCATTAAATTAACAAATGTAATTGCAACAAAGGAAGTGTCTGAAAATTTGTTGTCTCTAAGAAAGTTGGCTGATGCAGGGTTCAGTATCTATTTAGATGATAAAGTGTTTAAAGTTTACAATAAACTGACAAATAAAATAGTTTTTGAAGGAGTTTATGAGAAACCAAATTGGATTATACAATTTGAGGTCAAAAATAATAATATAGAGGACAATGATAATGTAGAATGTGCTGTGTACAGATGTAGAGCAGAAATTGTTTCACACAGTGAGCTTCCTGAACAATCGCAGGCAAACATACAGAGCAATGAGTTATCAATTTCGGAGGGAGAATTAGATGAAAGGGACAATGTTGGCTCTGCGATTGGGAGGGAGAATGAAAGAGAGCTCACAAATGTGAACGAAAATATAGAACACAATAATGCTGAACTCGATCAAGTCATTAAGTTAGAGGATATACAAACATTAGAGAATATAGAAGAAATGTGTGAAAGCTCAGTAATTGAAAAAGTAAAGAAATTAGAGAAAATAAATGAGGCGATGTTATGGCATGTTAGATTAGGTCATGCGTCGTTAAACTATTTAAAACAGCTACAAAAAGTAGAAAAGAGATTAGAGAATGTTAAGCTCGATAACTCCATATTAGAGTGTGAAGTCTGTATAATGGCAAAGATGACAAAACTGCCGTTTAAAGAAAATAGAAACAGAGCTCAAAGACCACTTCAAGTCATACACACGGATATTATGGGTCCGATAAAACCCACCTCATATCCAGGACAAAAGAGATTTATTATTGTGTTTATAGATGACTATTCTAGATTGGCGAAAGCATACTCATTAAAGACGAAAGACGAGTCTGGAGAGGCTTTAGAGAAATACCTCATACAAGCCAGAAATTTACTGGGAAAAGAAGAAAAACTGTGCTACGTAAAGTCAGATCAAGGCAAGGAGTTCACGGGAGGTGCGTTTAGAGAAGTACTGGATAGAGAAAAGATAGAAGCCATATATGCGCCACCGTATACTCCAGAGCATAACGGAGTTGCAGAAAGGTTCAACAGAACGTTGCAAGAGAAAGTAAGAACATATATGTTCGACTCGGGATTACCAAAGAGTATGTGGGAGTTGGCAGTTGACGCTGCTGTGCACGCGTACAACAGATCTCCACATAAGACTATAGAGTACGAGATCCCGTTGAAGAAGTTCTCATCAGAAACGAGTTGTCATTTTGAGCAAATAAAGAGATTCGGATGCATTGGATATGCAAGAGTACCAAAGCCTATGTCGAAGTTCGACAAGAGAGCTATTAGAGGTGTGTTGGTAGGATATACTGACACAGGATATATACTCTGGCATCCAAGTACAAGAAAATTTATAGAGTCCCGACACATCCGATTTAATGAAAAGGTAACATATACAAATGTATATCAAAACAGTCAAACAGAAGAAGAAAAAGACTCAAATAAAAACTGGATGAAAGAATTCGTAGAAGATGATGAAAAGGGAAAACAACAATTAGAGATTCCTGAGAAAAGGAAAAGAGGAAGACCGAGAAAACAAACAACCCAACTAGACGAACAGAAAAAGAAGGTCGAACGAAAGGAAAGTGAAACTCCAATGACTAGAAGTAGAACCAAAAGAAAACTAGAAGATAATGGAGACACTAACGTGCGGAGAGTAATAGAAGATATTAGCTTTGCTAATTATACTACTGTGAAAAATATTCAACAGAATATAGAGAATAAAGATGAATTGAGTCGATGTCTTCTGGCATCATTACATAGAGAGCCCTCGACATATGAAGAGGCGATAACAAGCAGCGAAAGAGAAAACTGGAAAAATGCTGTAATAGAAGAACTTGAATCTATGCAAATCAATCAAGTATGGACGCTTGTTGATAGACCGACAGAGATGATGGATGGTAAACGAGTGAACATTATAGATTCGAGATGGGTCTTTAAGAGAAAATTAGAAGCAGATGGATCAACCAGATATAAAGCGAGACTGGTGATAAGAGGATGTAAAGACAAAAATGTGTATGATCTGAAAGAGACATATGCACCGGTTGCAAGATTGTCTTTGGTTAGATCCATATTGGCAATAATAAACAAGTATAATCTATATACCTGCCAACTAGATGTGAAAACTGCGTTCCTAAATGGAACCATAGAAGAAGAAATATATATGGAAATTCCAGAGGGAGCAGAAGTGGATGAAAACACCAAGAAGACTAAGGTGTGTAAATTGAATAGAGCATTGTACGGATTGAAGATAAGTCCGAAAAGATGGAATAAGAGATTTTCAGAAGAGGCTAAGAAACTTGGATTAGAGAACGACCTACATGAGCCATGCCTGTTCACGTGGAGGAAAGAAGGCAAAATAATGATCATATTACTTTATGTAGATGACATGTTAGTTGCAAGCAATGATCTGAAGAAATTAGAGGAAATCATAGAGAAGTTGAGTAAAATCTTTGAGACGAAGAATCTTGGAGAACCCAAGAATTTTCTGGGAATAACAATAGAACGAAACAAAGAAGAAAGATATATGAGCATTCATCAGATGCAATATACTGAGAGTGTACTGGAAAAGTTCCATATGAATGAATGCAAGCCTCAGAGCACGCCTATGGTTACCAGAAGGATGAGCAACAAAAACAAAAGGAGTAAATTAGAAGAAAAGAATACTGGAAAAGAAATTATAAGAGTACCTTATAGAGAAGCAATAGGAAGCTTAATGTATCTAGCGAATGCTACACGACCTGATATAGCTTTTGCAGTAAATTATTTAGCAAGGAAACAATTAGAGCCTACAGAAGAAGACTGGCAAGATGTAAAAAGAGTCTTCAGATATCTTAGAGGAACTGCGAATCGAGGATTAATATTTAGAGGTAAAACAGACGTGTTAGAGTCACTAACAGACGCTAGTTTCAGAGATTGCATTGATTCTACATCCACTGGAGGATATATAATCAAACTATTTGGAGATACGATAGCATGGAGAAGTCATAAACAGACATATGTTACACTCTCTACTTGTCAAGCAGAGTATCTAGCAATGAGTGAGGCCTGTCAAGAAGTAATCTCGTTGGACAAGTCGCTCAGATATGTTGTTGGAAGAACATTTCTGCCTGTAACAATCTGGTGTGACAACAGAGCAGCAGGAAACTGCACTAAGAAGGATGGAAGTCGCAAACTTAAAATGTTTGATGACAACTTAGAGGAAATAAAGAAAAACTTAAGAGAAAGAGAAGAAACTGGAAACAGAAAACATATGGCTGACACTCATGGAGATTTTATCAAACAGTGTGTTGATCAAGGGAAGGTGAAAGTCGAATGGATTGAGACCAAAGAAAATTTGGCGGACATTATGACAAAACCTTTACATTTAGAAGCATTTGCATATCTATGAGATAAGATAATGAATATAGAGTCTAAACAAAATTAGAGATTAATTTTACTCGATAAACTGATTCTTGTTGTGTTTCAGATAAGGACTAAATTTAGAGAAGGACCACGGATCGCTCGCACAAAGGGAGGGAGTATTGAGAACCGGACTTTGAACGAGCGATGCGCTCCCGCCTCTGGAGAGGGCAGCTCCTATGTGGCGCGCGTTCTAAGCGCCACTCGTGCGTTACGGTCGTTGTCTGCGTGCGGTCGTCACGGTCGTGTGCATTAGAGCCTTGACCTTCGTGTAGTCAAGACGTATTGTGTGTTGTTCCTGTGAATCGAATAAAGAGTTCCTATGGTATAAAGAACTTGTACTGTTAGTGTCCTGTCCATCTCTACGTATCTCGCGTATCGTTCCAAGCGATTATTACAACATATATCTTTATATTTAGTGGAAAATTATAGAGTGAAAACGATACACGAAATGGCGTTACCACCCGTAATGCTTGTCATGTAGTGCTTTTGCGCTCAAAAAAATTTATTAATATTGTTGCGCTCGCCGCGCTGCTCACACGCACACTCGCACTCTCGCACTTACACTCCCGAAATAAGAGAAACACCACAGTTATGAGGAAACAAGCAATCTCTACACGGAGAGAAAAATCAAGTCGTAATACTATGTGAACTTGTATTATAAATACCTTATACTTTTCTCATGTTATATTTACAATAAATTCAACTTCTTATCCTACAAAATTCATGCTTTTAGAAAGTGGATACTGTTTTTATTAGAAAAGCTTTATAGATATATGTATTATCATACGATTACCAAGTTTTAATTACTAACGTCGCCACCTGATTTATAGTTACTAGCGTCGCCACCAATGCGTGTCATTCAGCTGTCTTACAGTTACTATTGACCCACGACATTTTTCGGTGGGCGTTTAGTAAAAATACGTATATATGTATATGTATATATATTGACTTTACATGAGCGACACGGTAAAATCCGGTGGGTCGCATGTAAATTTAAAGAGGCAGAGCGTCTGCTGTTTTTATAATGGCGTTGTTATTAAATAAAGATTTATTTCGAGTAATAATCCTAGGACAAGCGTACTTAGTATAAAATAGCTGTCAAACACGTTAAAAATACTTCAATTCACAGGATAATAACATGAGAAATAGATAGAAATTTAAGGTGAAAAAATTATCACGTAAAAATAATTTGATTTTTCTCTCCGTGTACGTTTATTATCTCGATACAGACGAGTGCGGACACACGTCCGAACAGTCCAGCAACTCAAGACAAAATCAGACAGTTGACAGTTATTGATTCGCCGATCAATAATTTCCGTCGTCAGGGAATGCGCTTCGGCTTGAAGCTACTCGCGAGCGAAGCAACGGGTGTCTCAGCGCGAAGGCGCAGTGCCGCAACAATATTAAAAATATTTAAAAATATTAAAAAAAAATTTTTTTAAATATTATTACATAAACGTTTCTATAAATTTATCTTCAACTGTAAATTTACTAGTGCAGTTAGTTTAATTACTATCTTTGTTTTATTTTTTTTATGAAATTTGTGAATAATATGCTCCGCTCATTTATCGCATGAGTTGAGCGCGCGCGAATGAGTTTTGAGTCGCTGGCAGTCATGATGCCCGACGGCGCATGCGCGCGCAGCGATTGCATTTTAGGGTGCGTTCAGAAATTACGCCTAAGCGCACCTAGATAACTAATGCTATAGTGTACGTAGAGACGTAAACTATAGCTTAGAGTTACCCAGGTTGAATTTCTGAACGCAGCCCTTATATAGTTTTTTGCATCTAAATTGCTTAGGCGCACATCTGCGCAGAAAGTTCAAATTGTCTCATGTAAATAACGCTTCAAATTTTCGATGTAGACCAATATTAACACAGTGTAACACAATGTACGTAACTTAATTCAATATTTCTGTTTCTTATTATGAGATTTGTAAATAATTTGGATTGTGGTATATATATGAAAATTATCAAGACATATGAGAACCAATATTAGTCAGCTTATTAAAAGATTAATGCATAGATTATTTTTAAATTATGAATACAATTCTCCAGTACTAATTTACTGTGAAGAACATGACCTTTTAATATAGGTATGATTGTACTCATATAACAGTTTTTTTCATTCGCTCATATTTCTTGATCTGTAAAATTATTATCTGAGCAGAAATTCTTGTTATTTATGCGTTTTCCTTTACTTTAAACATTACGCTTTTGATTTACAAAAAGAAAAACTTTCTATTTTACGTTTCATAAAACGGCTTTTGTCCATGAAATTGGGCGCTGCGCAACACTGTGAGACGTTTCGTTCTTTGTCATCAGCCGAACGCTGCCCTTGCGGCAACCCAATGCAAAATATTAACCATGTAATATTTAATTGCGGATTGTACTGTAGTAAAGCCTCTTATTTAGTCAAATACATTGAGGAAACCATTCCTCAATCTCCAAGAGATATTCTCTCATTTTTAAATAACCTCCCTCATCAATTCATCCGTCTTCTCCTCGCAACTTGCAAGTCTATGGATCTCCCCCCCTTAGAAAGAGCCGAAGAGTTTAATCGGAGCATCATGTTAATCGGAGACGGGGCAAGATTCCGATAACCCTGGCGCCTTAATTTGACTATGGTTTCTGTAGTACTAGTTCTCTAGTACTTTTAATGCTGAACAGAAAATTATATAGGTCTTATAGGGCTAACTGCTCTGGTTTTCAAGATATATAGTGTTAAAGTTAAAAATAAATAATATGAATTTTTAAATAATACTTTAATTGTGTGTGTATAAACAGTACACACCTAAGCGGGGGGGGGGGGGGGGGGGGGGGGGGGTGAATCTCGGTTCGCGCAAAAAGTTGAAAACACATGTTGGGCTTGTTTCGCCCTATATTCAAGTCAGAGGAGAGAGGATAGACCTCGAAATATCTTACGTTGTTTACGTTTTTGTCTCGAGTGGAAAATGTATACGTGTTTTTGTTTACATTCTTTACGTGAAGCATAACAGTATTTGTGCTTGGCATAGATATGTTCAATTCGCTATAGCAGTCAGTATTATTCATACCTTTACATCATGTGCGCAAACATTCATCCTCGTCTTCATTCAAAATTGGTAAATATCTTATTTATTGTATATTGCCACAAATATTCATACGGATGATCGACTAACTTATCTTGTTTAATACTACCTCTACTTAAACAAGCTTGTAAAGCATGCCACGAACCCATGCCATGTGACAACTCGTCTCGCGTGAAAAGTGTATGCGTGGAGGCAGTAGGTTCCGCCCCCCTGCGGGGGGCTCCACTATTGTTAAACTAGACACATAAGCGGGCAGCACACACTTCTGCACAACGTATAATGCGTAAGCATAAGAAAATTGATTGGTCTATTTCCTTATGCACATGTGTATGGACCAATCAATTTCTTATTCTTACGCATTATGTGTTATGCAGAAGTGTGTGCTCCCCGCCATAGTGTGCCTTCAAAGTACATGCGTCGGGTTTCCACGCGTGAAAAGTTGTAAACCCATGTAGCACCTCGTTTCATATCGACAACATATATCAAAGTCATTGAAATCGGTCGCCCTTAATTTAAAGTTTTACTAACTTTAACACTATATATCTCGAAAACCAGAGCAGTTAGCCCTATAAGACCTATATAATTTTTTGTTCAGCATTAAAAGTACTACCAGAAACCCATCGTCAAATTAAGGCGCCAGGGTTATCGGAATCTTGCCGGAGACGGTGAATCGGCCCATATCTGCAGTGAGGAAATAATAATCAATATCGAGTCGAAATCGATTTATTCTGAGTCGAAAAGTCATCGAAAGTTGTGCCATAAATCAATCGAAATCGATGAATATTTCAATTACTTTTCGATATACGTTTTCGACGTCAATTCGATGTCGATTCGATGGGTCATTTCTCGCTGGGAGATCTCAACATCTCGAGTACTCGCAACTCGTCGCGTCGCGTAAAAGAGTCACGGTCGGTCTCGCTCCGCGTGTACTTGGCGCAGGACACTACGATGTCTCTTGATTCATGAAAATATTTTATGAATATTTAGAATTGATGATTTTAAAGATTTTCTCTTCATCTCTCAACTGACTAGAGAGTACCTGTAGAACCTCCTTAAGGGGATCCTGCAGTGACAGGCAAACTCGAACGCGAATACAACGCCATCCCAAGCGGAACTAAAAATGTCGATAATATCGACATTTCTAATCCCGGTTCTAAACCGCGTTTTTCATGTTATCGATTTATCTCAGGGCAAGTAATCACTATTTTGCGCTCTCTAAACATCCAAGGTCTGCGTCTTTTTGGACGATCCAGTCCGTGCGGTCCTGGCTGCGATTGCAGCGCCGTCTCTGACAAGATCCGGCAACAACAGGTGCACGCTACACTGCTCTTCTTGTCATTCTGCATCCGTATTTGCATTACTAAAATAAAATCTAGATGGATCTTTTTTTTGTACGCATTGAATCTTATTTCTACTTGCACGATATTATTCCTACATGTTTTCCTAAAGGGAGATGATAACATTATATGTATAAACTGCAGAATTTTTGTTTTAAGCAAATATTGTTGTCAGGTGACAGCTGTATGTGCCCAAATAAGTAATATTTTTAATTTTTTGGTGTTTTTGATATAAAATCGCGTTTGTGTAGTTAGATTTTTATGCGTAGGGGAGACCGGGGCTAAACCGCCAACGGGGTTGAACCGCCAAATCAAATATCTCGGAAC
The DNA here is from genome assembly GCA_035220575.1 of Temnothorax rugatulus. Lineage (NCBI taxonomy): Eukaryota > Metazoa > Arthropoda > Insecta > Hymenoptera > Formicidae > Temnothorax > Temnothorax rugatulus. The sequence continues at coordinate 49,413 of JASTWL010001138.1, forward strand.
CTGTATATTGTGCGAACTCGCTATTAATATTGTAAACGCTGCTTATGGTACCCATGTGACCAACGGAAGTTTCGGCAGGTTACCTGCCGTGTTATGATTTTTACCAGGGCAAACGTGTTTTCGGAAGGTGAAAGTGAAATTTTCTGCGCGTGGAAATTTTATAATATTTTGAATATTATTGTATCACCGAATCTCAAAGTAAGTGATTATAAAGAGTAATGAATGCTGAACACGAATCCAGTGTAGTTTTTTTCATTATCGTTGATGTCTAATATTTCGTGGGCGATCAAACCTGAAACTTATGTTTGGGGCTTATCCGCCAGTAAGCACCCGGGGCTGGTCCGCCAGTCTCGTCACTGTGGCGTGCCGGGCGCACGACTTCAGTTCACGGTGATTTCAGGTTAGGTTTCCCTCGAGCGTGATTCTGTCTTCCCTTGCACGTGCGTCAGTTTGTATAGGAGGGAAATGGTACGCACGTTTCGTCGCAAAACGACTCCCGTCGACAAGGAGCAACTCAAGAAGGCAGTTCTTGCGGTGAGAAAAGATAAAATAAGTGCTTTACGCAGCCGCAAAACAATTCGATGTCCGGAGAACCACGTTGAACGACTTGAAAAAAATGCCACACAAACAGAACCGCAGCCTTCGACAAGCAGTGGGCGTAAATCGAAATCAAGGAAGCAGCAGCGGTCGGATTCTGACGAAGACTTGAATAATACGTGCTGCGTGTGCTCAGAGAAGTTGACAATAAACAGAGCATATGGGAAACAGTGCATTGCGTGCGAGCGTAGACACAACACATGCGTGCGCTTGTCAGGATCTGTATTCACGTGCCTAAATTGTTTTATGGAATAAGTAAAAAAAATGTTTCGCATAAAAATTTTTAATAAATTTTTTAAAATGTATCCTATCATTTTTCAGGATTAGATGTACAGGGTGTATCAAGACGATACAGAGCGGTACGGCGGGTTGCCCATTCGAGCAGGCGCGCATGGTCGTTCACAATTGCGTTGATTTCGGTGCATCACCTATAATCACTCGCATATCTTTTTACAATAAAATGAACTTTGTAGCGCCCGAAGTTGCAATACAATTGTGACGGATTTCCGTAGCAGTAACGTTAAAACAGAAGTCGAGATGACAATACAGGTTATGAAATAAATTTTATTAAGAAAACGAAAGACATCTTTTCTCTCACGAAAAAAGCTCGTACCATAGTCCATCATAATCATTATATACTATAATTTTATTACTTAAATTATTTTTTGCACACAATGTTTATGCACAGGACAAAAGTCAGCAATTAGCATATGTGTGCAAATTTAAATTATAAGTCGGCTAATAAATTTCATTCAATGCAAGTTTAAATAATGGCAGAATCACCATTACAAATCTTACAATATTCATTTTGTTTAATTAATAAATAATTTTTCATTAAATTGATAATAATCATTTAATATATCAATACTAATGAGCATTATATAATTCTTTATATAAATAATGCTGCTGCATCTTAAAAATCTAATCTTAATCTCATAAACAAGAGGTTTATTAGTATAAAATATACATTTTAAATATGATGCTAATGAATAGTTTATATAAGGCAAATTATCATAATATTTGATGAATACTTTTCAGTAATAAATTCCTTGTAGATTTATAAATGAGATTCAGTAGCATTATTTACACAAAGATGCTTATTAGCATCAGTATATTGAATTAATTATTAATGTTAATGATGAAATATTAATAATCTGAAATAAATGTTGTTAGACATAAGATCCGCTGATAGTCGTTTTTATCGTTATAAATAACGATGGAAACGGTTATCAACGGATCTTGTGCCTAATAACATTTATTTCAGATTATTAATATATATATATTGTCACGTCTTTTTCACTCCTGGAGCGGTCCGGGGCGTGTGACGGATCAAAAGGGGAAGGAGAGAAGGATGATAGGGCTCTCCGGCAGTTCTCTCGCACCCCCGACACTCCACTAACCGAATTTTATTGTTGGGCGCCAGACGCGTGAATTCGCGTCCGCGAAATCGCGAGAAATTAAAGAGAGAGACACAAGGAGAAATAAGTCGGTGGCGAGGAATCGGCTAGCTCGACCTAATAGCAGGGCAGGGGTTGATTAAGGGCAGCGCGATGTTCGGCGGGGTGGCACGCAAATCATAACTCAGTCAGCTAACAAATGAAAAGAAACATTTATTGTAGAATAACTTTCGGAAAAACAATGCGGCCATTTCGGCTTCCATTAATCAGAAAAAAGCAAATAGATAGCTGATAACACGGGCGTCAAGTTTGAACAATAAGGTGCCATTTCCGTTGACGCTCGACGCTCATTTTCAGCGAGCAAAAATCTTCAAATATAATACATTTATTATATATATATATAAATTTACTTATACTGAGAATGAGCGATTTATTTATAGTGATAAAAACGATTATCAGCGGATCTTATGTCTAACAACATTTATTTTAGATTATTAA